>JAGVSL010000088.1:4200000-4363775 GCA_022494535.1 Himalopsyche phryganea | reverse complement strand
TTTTAAAGTATTAAGGGTACTTATTGGAAAAAAATACTTTTTAAAGCAAAACCAAGATGTAGTTATTGTGAGATATTTTTGAGATCAATGAGAGGGCCCGCCCAGCGGGTTTAATAGTTAGGTTTTTAGAAAATGCTGATATAACATTTAAATATCTTTACATAACTTTTGTTTTGTACAACTTTACTTTAAAACTTCAACCTTGATACATCTTTGTAACTATATATCAGAGTTAAGGCAATTTAAACGGTGTTTTGCAATACGTCTATACCATTGAGTGTTTTATATAAAAAAAAAATAGAGTTGCAAATTGATTTAAATGATTTAAGAAAAATAAATTAGTCTATAAAATATTTATTAATTCAGAAGTCTCGTGACAATGGAGTGATTATCAATGCTTTAAAATATATGATGCCCTCATATTGATAAGTAAAAATAAATCTTTTTATAAATATCTTCCTAGTGTACCAACTTCGAAAGGTCCCCTTCACTATTATAGACAGTGTGTATGTATACGCCTCTCTTATCCAGTGAATATATTAAACACATTCTAGTGGCGTTTACACTAATTTATCATTCGCGTGTCGGGGGGTAAGCCACGATTCTTATTGCCTAATCAAGTAGAAATCTTATTTATCAACTTGTTGGTGTTATCCTAAACGCAAATTGTCACAGGGCAGCTTAATTTACTTTCGTCGTAAGTCTACATTAAACATACATTACACAAGTATACAACAACTTACAGATATCGAAGAAATCAAGTTTAATTTATAATATGTTGAAATTCAAGCAAAGTAGATTATTTGATTAAAATTTTTTTGAGTAATCGTTTTTAATATCGGTTCCATGCTTATACAAATATTAATCGTTGGAAAATGTCTTATGGAGTCAGTAGATTACCATATTTTTTCAAACCATGGACACGACGAATTTTCAATGATTACCATTATCAAACTGAATCAATATTATATTATGGATTTCATGTATATCAAAGCCATATAAACAATACTGCTCGATATATGTTTTATCTTTTGTCAGAAAAACATTGATTTATGTAGAGAAAACGCACTTAAGCTATCAAACTTTATTATTTCAAAATGAAATTCTTAATAAAATGTTTTCCCATTTTTAACTTACTTTTACCAGTCTTTTCTATTTAAAATTGAATAACAGCCATTTCTATTTTTTTAATAATTTTAAAGATTTTGCGGATACTTAGTTGAAATTCGTTTTCTATAAAAAATAAACACATACTTGTGTCGTATTTATTTATGAACTAAATAACTATATAATACAATAAAATTTTAAAGAAATACTTAATAGCTGTAAGTTGAATGGGTAGTAAATTTTATTTAAATACATATTCCGTAATTGAAGAGCGTTAAGAAGGTCTTAGTTTTCTATAGTAAATATATTAAATATTGTAGTGTTTCACTTAGCTCCGATTTGTTGAGAAACTTACAATATGGCCAAATACTATGGTAATAAAAATGATACTTATTTTTAATACTTACCTAACAGTTATTAAAAAAGCAACATTTGGGACTTTTTTGCAAATACCAAAAGACCCTTAACGGTTTAAAAAACTTAACATAACTAAGGCGATCGTTAAAATAATAAGAAATAAAACTTTTCCAAATACCCCGAGCCCTAGAGTCAGCGACTTTACTACCTAAAACTTACCCTTCAATAAACCTTTTAGAACAAAAAGATTATAGAACTTTAATAACATAGGCTTTGCCTTACCGCGATTTCATAAAAAAAGTTTTAAAGCGCACAAGAGGCCGAGCATTTTCTTTACAAAGCTAACTTATTAAGTGGCTTCAACAACTTCCACTAGAGGTACACATGGATATGTTTTGAAAACTTTCCAATATAGGTTTTCTTGGAGGGGTGAAATACAAACGAGTAAAAATTGTAGACAGTATTTAGTGGTATAGTTTTATAATAACTCTCAACACTATATCATTTAGGAACATTAACGTATACTTAAAAAATTTATATTTGAAATAAAATTTTACATGAAGTTTTAAACCCAATTTCAAAAAGGATATGCTTTCAAACATTTAAAGCTTATTTATTATCAATAATGTTGATTGAATAATTAAATGGTACAATATTCACCTATCATTCAAGCTTGAATATATCGTTTAAATAGTAATTTACATCCACTGTCAAAGTTTTCTAAGCACTTTAAACATACATACCTTCCCTTTGTCTGTGCATCGTGCGGAAGCGCATTGTTATGGCTTAATTTCAGATATAACTACAGATTTACTTACATTTAAAAGAAAACATTTATCGACTTAGGTTTTTGTGTATTCCAATTTTACAAAAAAACGCCCTTCATAAGCAAATAATAAATCTAACCACTTTTAAAGTCATGCATTATGGAGAAAATTTAAGCAAATCTTCTTTCTATAATGTCAATAATTATAAATTTTCTTAAGCACACTGTTTTGTGACGATTCAACGTACACCAATTACAAACATGATGTGAGTATTTTTATACGATATAAATATAAAATATACTTACCACAAAACTAATAAGAATATTATTATTTATTGGTAATATTTTTGAATAGAGCTTACAATATAAATTCAAAACTTGCTTCAATTATGACCTATTTTCCCAATATACGGTTAATCATTTGGTTTTATGCGATTTTCAGCAATTTTGAAATAACATGGATTGCGGTTAAAAACCAGAGTCATAAACCTGATAAGCGCATGCATTGGGGGTTTGTCCGCAATACAAATATCGTGAAATAAACTTTATTTACAATAAAATATTTAACGAGTCATGTACGCGTGTAGATTTTTTTATTGGCGGTGATTAAATAAATGGAGATTATACGAATATTGGATGTTATTTTTACAGCTACAATATTTACCCACCGTGTGAATCGGCATATTATGGTATTATTGTTTTTTCTTTGACATGAATTTGAATATCTGAACATGTTCGTAGATCTATCTCAATATAAGTGAAATTCAGATGGTTATCCTTTCTTTTGAATATGAACTATAAGTGAGATACAGCGCCATATAAAGGATCTGACAGGAGGAGGACGGAAAGAATGTTAAAATCTCAAATATCTATGTTGGATAAAAATTGATGAACAAATGTATGCATAAGACGAACGCCTAAGGACTCAGACCGTTCGGAAACAGGGCTGGCGATTTAAAAAATTTATTCCAAGATGCAATAGTTCAATGCGTTAAAAACACAATTTATTTTACTTGACGAGTTATCACATTGACGGTCTGTTTAATTATTGTTGGAATGATAGAGTTTGTGTTGCTTATTTTTATAATAATGCTAATACATGTCACGCGTGCTCAATTTGGCACGCGAAAAATTTTCGAAAGCATGCTAAAAAAAAATTTTTTTTTTCAATACCGTACCTACATATGCATTAAAAGGTTTTATTTTTATAGCGAAAAAAATAATTTAATAGGAGTGGCATGCGCCACAATTAAAGAAAGCTTATTTTCGCACGCTTATCAAATCATATTTGCCATCACTGCCAAACAACATACATTCACATCAACATGTGTAGTTTGGTTATAAACGGGAGTAAATTGCATTCTGTACTCAATTGTCTATTGCTTACTTCCACTTTATAATTAAGACCAGAAATCAGCTACCTTGTATTATATATGAAATAAGATACAAGCTTATCTTAGAACACGTTTTCTATCAATGTTTTAGAGAAAAGCAATGTATTTATTTGTGTTACATTAAACGAGCGGCGTAATTGCGAGTATTTATGATGACCTTCTTTAAAACATAAAATGCAAGTTAGATTATATATTAACCTGTAAGGTAACATTGTTTCAAATAAGCTTGAAATAAACTCACATTATGCATCCATGATAGCTTCCTCCATGGTGGATTAGAGTGCACGTGACATTCGAAATAGACGTCGTCTCCTTCTTTAATATCTTCGGCGCTGAGCGTGCTGCCGAGGCGAAGAATCACCTGGGGAGGATCTGTTAAGGCAGAACAATGAATTAACATTAGCGTTTAATAGATGACCTGGAATGGACTCTTGATGCTATGAAGAGCGTACGTATAATTTTAAACATAAGAGCGATGCTACTTACTTTTAAATTGAAAACAAAAACGTACATGGTCAGCTTAACAACAAGCTAGAAATATAATTATTATAAAATTGAAAAAATTGGTGCTGTGTCAAATAGACAAATGCTTTATGTAAAAATTATTTGTTATGCTTTACTAATAACAATTGATAATTAACATATGAGACAAATTTTGCTATCTAAAATTTTTAAGAAATTTGTATGATTATAACAATAA
Source organism: Himalopsyche phryganea (assembly GCA_022494535.1). NCBI lineage: Eukaryota > Metazoa > Arthropoda > Insecta > Trichoptera > Rhyacophilidae > Himalopsyche > Himalopsyche phryganea. The sequence goes on along the minus strand of JAGVSL010000088.1, from coordinate 4,359,451 downwards.
ATTCTAGAAAACTTATCTTATATATAAATAGCCCAGACCGCTCTGAAATTTTCTCATGACCTAAGCGTTCGCGGCGTATATATATAAAATAAAATGTTATGCAATGCACACACAGTTCCGACTTACTAGCTACTTTGTACATTCAGTATTTCAATTTCAATACCGTCATCTATGAGGGGTACGAATATACTAGTAAGTTCATAGTATTGCAGTGAAAATAAGCTGTATTATATTTTTGGAAAGTGTAAAATTACTTATTTGAGAAAATGTAAAAAGAATTTTTTAGTTAAATGTATTTTCGAATTTTTGAAATATATCCTTAAATTAGTTTTCAAATATTTTATTAATTGAAAACTTTTAGAGCTGAACATTTCAATAAATAAGCATATTTTTATCCAAAAAAATATTTTGATACTACAGCACCAAGAATATTTCGCAAACTTTTTAGCATTTTTTAGTTTCGTAATGTCATTTTATTTTGTAGTGAATTTAGTATTCAATATTTGCTACAAACAAACATCAACCGATGATAAAAAAGAGTAATATATTAAAAATTTTATTGCAAACTAATGACTGGCTTAAAAAAAGGAAATTCGCATTCAAAACAAATAATATTGTTGATGCGATATTATGGAAATGTACTTAAATATAATATACGCTTATAATGATATGCGGAGATGCGCTAATGTTGTGTCATGGTAATAATACTTTATTGCAGTACACATTTGTTTATAAGTATATAGCCTTTGAAACTACCTATCTTGGCAGCTAAATAGCAATTTACTTGTATGATATGTTTTTACCGCGTTACCAGTAACAATCATGAACTATCTAACACAATATTTGATCAGATAAAATTAACACTTTATCAGAATAAGCTTTCCAAGCGTATTTTTAGTAATATGTATTCCTTCCTTCATTATATTTTTATGGTTTTCATAAAAGAATTACCACTGTAACGAGTAAGTCGTAAATCAAAATTTAGAATACCTACGTAAAAAGTAAATGAAGATTATGCGTTTCCGATTTCACAAAAATAAAAGTATTCCCGAATGATACCGTGCAAAAAGCAATTTAAGAGTAGTATAAATAATATCGGCGTCCATGGCGCAGTTGGTAACATCATTGGCTAAGGTTACGGATGTCTCGGGTTCAAGTACTGCAGCGAACAGTTTCATTTTCTGTTAGTAGTCATGAATGTTTGTGATGTCTAAAACTCTCTCCCACCCATCCAATCCTCAAAAACGGGGCGTAGCGAGAGCGATCAGCTAACCACTTGTCCAGTTCTAGCCCTATCCTTCTATTCATACTCTCTTAAAAAAAAGAGAGGTCGAGAAACTGAGGGACAAGCAGTTATCATAGAAAACTTCTGTTGAGATAACTCCATTAGGAGACCATATGATCCACGTTGGGAACTGACACGGTAAGAAAAAAATGTATGTAAAATAGGTTGATTTATAATATTTTGTTAGACAGTTTAAATTTGTCGATTCAAACTTACAGAATAAAACAGTTAGGTCAACTGAAATCACTCTAATTGCTTGGTCAAAACGTTTCACCTCAGATAAGTATAGTAATGTATAGAGTAGTACACATTAAGCTTTCAGTGTTCATAGATTTCCAAACAGCTGATTTAAGCGATTGACGTTTTGTAACTATTTTCACTCGTCATGTAATCGACCGTAACGAATTGGAAAGCTCAATTAGTCCATGCAGTACTAACAATGACTATTTCAATATTAAATATCAAGAATATTTAATTCACAGTTATTTAATCAAAATAATGCCATACAAAAGAAATATTTAAAAGAACCTCTTAAAATAAAGAGATAAATGAAATGTAGTTAGAAAAAACTCAAAAATTAAAAACAAATTATCATCGGATTTGTGATTCAAATGTGTTAATCAATCAAAACGAGTAACAGGTTCAGTATTTTTTATGTTAAATATTTTTTTATTCCAGATAGTGTCTAATCTCAGTCATATTATGGGACACACACGAGGAGTGAGATCGTGTAGCTTGTATCAAATTAAATTTCTACACACATACTGTAGCATATTAATTTTGTTTATGGAAATGGCTGGCAGTTATAAATGTAATTATTTAAATAATCATAAAATTAAAACATTCATTTCATGAACTGTTCTTGAAATATTTGATATATTAAAAGTTTGCACAGATTGTGGTTCAAATGCATACCTTGTAGTCTGTTTGCAAACTCTATCCCTAATCCTGTAACATAAATCACTCTGTAGAAACTATGATTATCCACGAGGGCTGTTTACCATGTCATTTCAAAACACAGTAAACTGATATCTTGGGCAGAGCTTTACTTGTTAATAATGTAGTCTTTAGTTAGTATTGTTGGAAATTAGTTAACCATTAATGAGTAAATTGTATAATGATTAGAGTCGCGAGCTGGGATGTGTATATTTCAAGCGTACTTAATTGAGTTTAATACAGCCACGAGTCTCGCAAAACCAGCGTATTAATGTGTTTCGACGATACAAGTCAAATTCTGTTTTTCGTATTGCCAACCATAATAATTGCCGTTACTCCACACGACATAATCGTAAACATTACCCAAATAAACGCAGTCACTAACCTTTTCTTTCGTATGAAACTTTGCCAAAATACGATACACTTAAGGTTAGTCTAAAGAAAAGACAGATTATGTTTTTTTTATAAATTAATCTTAAATATTGGAGTGAGAATAAAAAAATGAAAATGCGGAAAATGCACGAACCAAAAAAAAAAAAACAATAATAATTGATTGAATTACAATTTTCTTGAAAAAAAAATAGTAATGTATTTAGCAACAACTGTTTAAAATAATGCAATATGTTTTTTTAACGCTATGATTGTATTTATAAAGATTAATCACAATATGTACATACATTACACGTTGAAGTCAATATCAGGACCAATAACCACCATCAGAATTGTATGTACGCCAATTAATATTGTTGAAGGCGCGATTTGATTTTATTTAAAGTAGATACATGCTACTGTATTTTTGAACGCAAGTTTTGACTATAACAAATGAGAAAAACTATTTCATCCGTCAATTCGATAATTTTGAAAATAATAAGTAAATTTACTTTACTTCGTAAACATCTAAATTGAATGTTAAAAATTAAAAGTATATCTAACGTAAAACACAAGGCAGACAATTATAACATAGCCGTATATAATATCTAAGCATAATAGTCTAGTGTGTGGTGCGTAGAACATCTAAGCCAGACAATTGTAGCAAATTGTATACAATACGGGAAATTCTGTATGTGGTAAATTAGTAGTTAGCAGCCTGTATTTGTTTAGCACAATATATCAAGCGAGTTCACTTTCTTAACATCGCTGGTTTATTTCCGTTTTATCAAGTCCATATTTGTATATTTATAGTAAAATCAAAAATGTTTTATACTTACAGACAACGTTAATATTCCATGCAGTTTCTAAGTAGAGGCCTGTGACGTTTGGATTTTCAGCGCGGCAAGTGAGAGGTCGCCCGTCGTCTTCTGTTGTTGGGACAAAGCTTAATTCACTTATCGTGATGTTTTCTCTCGTTTCCTCCTGGAAACAATTGAAATGAAGACTATGAAAACAATTATTTTATTTCAAGCAGTTTTATATTAACCAATCTCCAAGAATTTCGCTTCGGTGTACAGAGGATTTCATCTCTTGTTAGAGAAGATTGACCATACGTTTATTATAAAATACCAATTTTTTACATAATTGACAACATTATGAGAAAAAGGTTAAACCTGATATTGAAAAAAGAAAGCCAGCATAGACATACCAATTTACTAATTTAAAGTTTTGATTGTATGATTTCTTAATACAATCGATAATTTATGCTACAAAATTGCTAAAAGTAATTTAAATAAACCATGAAAAATATGTTAATTTATACCAACACATTGTATAATAGCTCATTTTTATTAATTTTTGAAGTGCTGATAAAATTCAATTGTACTTACAAATCATTCTAAATTTAGATATTTAAAGCTTTTACGCTATACAAAAGAGCATTTATTTCCATTGTCATTATTTTCCAATATACGGCTTTTTTTCAGATCAAATAATAATTAAATACGGACAATTTCTTTTTGAACAAAGCAATAGGACACGTTTGAAGTAAAACAATGGTAAAAATTAATTTCAAATGAAAAGCAAATTTTGTATGTAAAGCTTTATAAGTTATGAAATATGTCAAGGCACACGTTTTGTGATTTCCAACTGAGCAAAATACAAATAATAATAATTCAAAATCACGTAATCCTCAATATGAACCAGTTAAGGGAGCGATTTTTAAATGCTGCCAGTGTGGCAAAACTACGTTTTATTTAATATTAAATGAATATTGATTTTATTATTATTTTATGTGTAAATATTAGTTTTTACTTTGGTTTTAAAAGTTTCATTCGAATCTAGCCATATTTGAGACATTTATTTGTAATCTTATGCAAAAACATGTTCTTTTAAATTTATCGTTTATTGCAACTTAAATACTGTAGATATTTTGAGAAAATACGTTTAATTCAGGTTTTCTTAGTCATGATAATATGTTTCCGCTAAATTTAACAGAAAGATTAAGTTTATGTAGTAAAAATTTTATTTCATTTTAATATTTTTTTTTTGGCAAAAACATGTAAATTTAAATAAACAATAAAACTGTGATTAAAGATTTAAGCTTCTTCAACAAACTACACTTCAGTTTTTATCAAAACAAACTAGTGAGCGTTTTAAATAAACAGACGACTAAAGGTAGATATATATTATTACTTGCTATTAAAAAGCCAAAAAAAGCATATAAGCTGTCTCTATTACGAAGTGTTTAGAGCTGATATTATTTTTTAAATTAATTAAATAGCACAGTTAAGTCTGACTTATTAAAACAATAATTTTCTGCACTGTTTGATTTAATCGTCTCGTAAATAATTGAAATATTCGAATGTAGGTATCTCAAGACTGCGTCACTTAATCAGGCAAGCTGGGATCGTATACCTAAACTAAGGGAATGAACCGTTATAACTGCCACACGAGTCTCTTCACTTAAGATTTAATGAGACGATATTAAATGGCAAACGCGTCAGTATGGCAGGGCGGCGTTCGAGTCACGCTGTCAACATCCTGGCGCGGCACCCACTCCGGTGGCTGGGCATTAAATTGACACATTGCCCCGGGCAGCAAGCGATTCGTGACACTTTTGTCATTGCGAAGATCTGACGGATCCATTTCACGAGTCGCTCGTAAACGCGACAATGTTTCATTTTCGAAGCGATTTTGTTCAACTGATAATACGACTGATACACGTTCCGTTTGCGATATACAAACAAACTGAATTTATCTGATGCGATGTGAAAGGGCGCTTTGAGAGCTGAAATAAAAACATTCTTTATTGGACTATCATTCAATGGAATGAAATTGTTCAGGCGTTTATCTGTTTATTTTTAAACACACAATGAAATTACATAAACCGTAATTTGACTCACTACATAAATCAGTATTTTCTTTCGTTTTAATTCTCCGAGCAGAAATCTTAATAGTGTAGTAAATTATTTCCATAGTATTATGCAAACTATACATTTTAAAAAATGCTATTTTTATAAACGTGAAAACACTTTTTCATTAAAGAAAATTTATAAATATTTTTCTTTTGAACATGTACTGCAGTTTTGTCGAAGGATTCGGCGATAACTTTGTCGAAATTTATTTCTAATTTTAAATGGATAACTTTATCACATTACTGTATGTGTGCGCTTCAGTCTGAGAGGCAAAACACTTGACAAAACTAGTAACAAAACTAGTAGAATAGTAAAGTTATCATTTTTTATTCAATGTTAAAATGTTTGATGTAGGCACACAATGAAAACAAATGTATACCATAATACATCTTCTGTTAATAGAAAACTTTTACTTGCTGAAAGGAAAATTTGGTCCTGATATTTTTACATAAATTTGTTACTCAAAATAATTATTAATGTTACATTAACATTTCACAATAGAAAAACACAAACAGTAGATAATGTGATATCGTCTCATGTTAGCATAATATGTTATGCTGCTGAATATCTATCTATAATTTATTTGAAGTAAAGAAAACTATCTTTTAATTAATATTATATTTATCATACCAGCTTGCAAACAGTTCTGTCTACATTTATATGTTATACAGGCAAGAATGAATATTTCAACTTGATTTAAATATCATATGAGGTCATTTAATAATAATAAAAAACAGATTCTCAATTCGTGAACCACATTTAAAAAAAAATCGTATAATATCATTTCTAATTCACGTCGGGTATGTCTGCATTTGTGTAATATTTGTAATAATATGCCAAAGCTTAATTTCTTAGAACAACTGGAAATTAATAGATGTAATCAAGGTAATAACCTCATTAATGACTAAAAAAACATTAATTCATCAAGCTTATTTAAACCATTACAAGATTTTTCACTTAATTACGCATAGTCAATACAATTTAAATGCATTTACTTTAAAAATAAATTAATAATATTATGTATGTTTCTTTTGCTAGAATAACTCAAAAACACAGTAAGTATTATAAATATTTTAATTTTAAATTTGGATTATTGAGATTTTGCACACTTCCATGTATTTTGTCACTAACGACCCGGGTTTCGCCTTTCGGCATCGATTCGGCATATTTGTCGTATTTGTATCTTCTATATAAACGTTAGACACTGTTTACTGTCTGTCAGTTCGAGTCCACTCGTGTGCTCGAATGCCTGAAGATGCTGAAAGGCGAAACCCGGGTCGTTAGTGACAAAATACATGGAAGTGTACAAAATCTCAATGATCCAAATTTGATATTGAAATTCCATCAAGCACCCTCAGTCGATGTCTTAAATTATATTTTAATTTTAAATAAAAGTTATGATGTTTAAATAAGTGAGATCTAAAACAGTATATATAGCTAAATTGTTAAAAGTTAAATTTAACTTAAACATAACTCTAACGATGTCGTGAATCTGAAATAGTTATCAACAAACTGAAAAAATTCACGTAAAATAAAATACTTTGTTATTTTCACCCTATTGCAATGCAGTTCTATCAGGTAAATGTCAATTCAGACAATAAAAGAATAATTCAACATTTTGATTTCAGAAGCTTTTATCTATGTTATTTATGATATAGTATGTATAATAAGAAGAAATAACATACTTCTGATAAAAGTGAATAGTATGCTAAAACGTAAATGATGGTGTCATAAATCAATGCGAAAAAATGTCTTATATCTATTGAGCTAGAATTTAGACAACGTCTCAGCTTTCCATTACATATCCGTCTGTCATATGGGGTTGGATATGGGGACAGTGATGTCTTTAAGAGCTGACCATTTATTTTTGTCAATGATTATTTCAACTCAAGTAAAACTGTGTATCATTTTTAAAACTAGATTAAACATCAATGAAAATGAATAGTTAATACTATAATCTCGGTCTCTTTAACAGAATTTTACTTTTTTTTGACTATTATTTAGCTGGGAATGTCGTTTTAAGGGCGAAACGCCATTTAAAATTTTGTTAGCTGTACAGGGTTGGCAATGTATTTATTACGGGTAATAATGTCCTCACACGATTCCAAAGGAAAACCACAGCATGCTACGTGAAAACGTGATCAATAAATGATACAGTGCCAATCATTATGTTTTCTCATTCTATTGTAGTCATGTCCAAACGTGTTTGAATAGTAGAACACAATCAATGCATATTGAAGTCATTATGCAATAAACATGGCATCCGTATGTTGCGCAATCACGCAGCACAGCGAATACCAACATTAGAATTGAATTAAAGGATTAAGTCAAATTCACCTTCTGTAAAGGACTAATTTCAATAATTAAAGGAAGACTGAAAAGTTTCTGGTTTTCACTGATGTCAGTCAGTGGCGTATATTGTATCGTCGCTGTTATTCGATGACATATTGAGTAAGTTATACCAAAATGTTCCTTGTATCAAACTCTGCCGTGTTTATGAATTACACTTTTATTTAAAACAGTTTTGTACAAGCAAACTAAATGAAAAGAATGTAGAATTTAAAACTTAGTATTTTTCAGCTAGTGTTTTCTCCAGAACGACGATATAATATATTATGAGAAAAATAGTCTTTTAATCAATAAAAACACATAGCTCTTACGTTTAAGACTAATATGATCAAGGTATTTATTAAGAATATATTTTACTAACCGTTTACCGCGTAGAGTGGATAAAACGCCAGTACCGTGTTTAAACAGTGATCTATTACTTTTTACGAATAAATTATTATTTTTTAAATAAAACACAATTTGATTTGTACCATTTGCACATTTACGTATAACAATCAAGAGAGGGGTCACTTCAGTTGATAACGCTCTCGATGAGCAAATCAGCCTTGATGATTTAAAAAAAATATGTATTACAAATCGTGTTTTTAAATAATTAATAATTTCTTTCCACCAATAGATGACAGTTTAGGCACAACTCAAAAGTGACAAATTACTTCATATCAAATTTTATCTTATTCATCTTAATACTAGAGCAGTCGTTCTCATGTACGGCCACGGTGCCTGCATGTGGCTACCAGAGAATTTTATATGGCTACCAACGGTTCTATAGTAATAAATATTGATATAAAAAAATTAGTAGTATAAAATAATTACGACATTTGTTTATTCGTATTGCGTACGTATGCGGCTCGAAAACGTATGTGCAATGAATGAATATTTTTAATGAAATAGGGATCGTTTTTTAGATAAAAATTATTCAGGATCATTACGGTAACCACATCGGGTTAATTTGTGCTGCAGTGCATTAAGTAATTCGGTCTGTTGTACGATAACCAACGCTGTTCATCTTGCAATCGCGTAATTATCATTGAAGAGAGATTTTCCAAATACAAGTGTTACAGTGATTATCTTCTGATTTTTTTAAAAATATGGCAGCATTTTATATTATGTTAAACTTGAATTATTGAGATTTTGTACACTTCCATGTATTTTAATAAATATCACGGTGTAATATATCAAATTCAACAGGATTTTGTGGGAGAGAATCTTAAATTAAAGTATATCATGTTAAATTTGGATTATTGAGATTTTGTACACTTCCATGTATTTTGTCACTAACGACCCGGGTTTCGCCTTTCGGCATCTTCAGGCATTCGAGCACACGAATGGACTCGAACTGAGAGACAGTAAACAGTGTCTAACGCTTATATAGAAGATACAAATGCGACAAATATCATTTCTCAATAATCTCAATAATCTCAAAAATCTCAATAATCCAAATTTAATATTGAAATTCCATCAAGCACCCTCAGTCGATGTCTTAAATTATATATCGTGTTATTTTTTATTTTAAAAAATAAAACACAATTCATTTGTACTACTTCCACATATTTATAATGATCGAGCATTATCAACTGAGTCTTATCTGAGCATTATCAATCAGTTGATAATGCTCGTGATGAACGAAACCAGTCCTGATCATTATAAATATGTGGGAGTAGTACAAATGAATTGTGTTTTTTTTTTTAAATATAATGTCTTTCCACCAAGAATTGACAGTTAACACCTTAAAAGTGTATATTATATTATTCTTTATTTTTTTAGTTTTGAAGGGAATTTGATACAATCCCCGAGTTAAAATAAAAAAGAAATTATCAGAAACATTCAGAAGGATGAAAGTGTAAAAATCTAATGACTAATGGAGTTTTAGACAAATTTGAAAAACAAACCTGCAGGACTCAAGATTAATATGTAACATTTCTAAACGACAGGATTATAAAAATATTTTTAAAGAAATTATATTGAGACATAAAGTTTCTATGCCTGCGGCGCAAGCTTGTATCACGGCGGTTTATGATGAGTCCCTTAAATGCATCACCCTTGTATTTTAAATTACGATTAAAAAATTTGACGAGGTCACGAGACATTTCCAAAATATCATTGATGTTCATTATTCGGCCACGGATAAATTTGCCGCGAGAACCACTGTACTAGAGGAATGAAGCAGATTTTAAATTAATTTTATTTTTGATATTTTGGCTATCGCTGACTTGCCACCTTTCTGTACGCTTATACATAAATCGACAGTCTGAATGACAAGTATCCTTGTCGTTGTTTTGGGAAGCACATCCATCGCCAAGCAACCATATAAACTCCCAGCGACAGATACCTCTTGAAATTTCATAAAATACATGAACGAGTTTTTTAAGAGACGTTAACATCGAGATTTTTCTGTAAATTTTGTTAATTTCAGAAGAAAGTTTCCTTCTGTGTTTTTTGCGACTATTATAATTTTTAAGTTTAGATAGACGCAAATACTAGATGGGTTGAAATTCGCTGCGTCACTTCTTCAAATTAATAGAGCGTTTTATGTTAGGAGTGTTTGAGTGGGATATTTAGCGTTGTGTCGCTATTATTACACAATTTTCAGCGTGATCAAGTTTTTATAGTTATGGTAATATTTTTGGTCACGATTATTTGATTCAAACGACATATAATTAACACGTCAAAAATAAATATATAGAATGACAGTATTTATGACTAGATGATCGGTGCGACGTCCTAGGCAGTTTCCAAAGTTGCTAATTGTATCACTACGGTCCTTGCTGTAGCTTTTCTTCTCAAACCTTGCTAATTCACTAAAATTATATTAACATATAAAGGCTTGCATATTTTTAAAATGCAGAATCGTTGATAATTACAACAAATTTTCATCACTTAAATATACAATACTCTAAAGTAAATTTAGCAAATTTTTGATCCGCTCTTGAATAATTGAAATTGTAAATGTGTGCTGTTTGAAGTTCTACGTTAAATCTAAGTCACCCACCCACAAGGTCCAACACTAGCCACGACGTAAATCCAATCAGGCATGGAATGGGCGCTGCGCCATTGATCGCGTACGACGGCTATGGCACTATAAAACAAGCGGCCTGATGCTTTTCACCCCCAAAGAAAAAGGGGTGAGTTAATCATAAGGTGGCACAAACATTGAAAACGCTTGACATTTGATGATGACGTTATATGAAACTTAAATTGACGACTATTGGCCTGCCAAGCACAGACGCTAGGTGTTTTATTCGGAAAAGCAGGAAATAGTAAAAAACCTTTGATTCTCTGTAACTATTATTATATTTTTGTTATAAGGAGTTAAACTTCTTCTGCTTTTTTGAGAATAGTATGTACTTAGACTGACGTTATTTATTTATTAGATTATTATAAAATTCTATAAATAAATATGTTATATACAATGTAATATATAATATTTAGACGCAACTAATAGTTTTATATACATATATCATATAAACGAATTTCATAATATTTTTTACCAATTTTTTAGTTTAATTTAAATTAATGTAGAAACGTATATAAAGTAATACAAAAGAATGAAAATCGAAACTTGATATGTAAAATAAAATGATTTAAAGTGATTCAAGGTTTTTCAATGAAAACTGTGAAGAGAAAAGAAATTATATTTTTTTACTTTCTAAAACTGTTTTATACTTTTGTAAGACGGATTTCAAAAGGAATAAAAACTTCGTAAGTAATAAACTTACATATTTCTGTTTATTTTGTGTGTTATCACATTGTTTGATTTAAAATGGATTTGTATAAGAAAAGACAAGGATAATTCAACATTAAAAAGGTTTTACTGTGCTATAAATGTATTGAAATTTATATTTTGTTCAGTGAATGTTTTTATTTTTTATAAACTATGAAAAATTTTGGGTGAAAAATATGATCAAAAATACTTGTTAAGAATTGAGAGGATTTTACATCGTGTATATTTAAAACCATTTTTTTTCACCAAAATATCTTCTTTTTATCATAAATTCTATTTTAAATTCAGTGACATTTCAATAAGAGTTAAAATCAATTTCGTAACTTTTTGGTTCGCAAGTCAATTCCTTAATCATATTGCAAGTTCAATAGGAGGTATAGATAGAAAAGGGTGTTATTGGGGGAGTGGATTTTGTTCGTCGTCGCCTAAGGCGGGATGTAATGGGATTTGACTGTTCGTCAGTAGAAGACTCCATAAATTTTGAAGAGCCAGTAAATGCGACCGTACTCACGACTTCGAATCGACTATTTTCTGTGTGTATGTATAAGTCTGTTCCTAAGCATTGGATTGAGATTTTCTTTTCCGTCTTTGCGCGTCTGATACTTTTCTTTGATTAATTATTGATCGAATACTGTATTTAAAGACACACATTTTACAATCCTGCATACTTGAAATCGCTTCATTTTATTTAGTTGATTTTAAATTTATCTCGTAGATTATTTTATGATAATATGAACTTTTTTTACATGGAGGTAATTTTTTTCCATCAAATTCTTTTTATTTTCTCATATTATAAATAGTTTGAAACTTAAACAGCATTAAATCATACCTGATAATATTAAATATTTAAAATTATTATTCTTAATTTGGCTTAATCGGATTTATTTACTAAACTTGTTCTTTGCATTTGATATAAATTTTTTCCTTATAAGTTTATCATGCGAAGGCATTGCTTTCAAAATTACTTCGCTCAAAAAACTAAAGTTAGAACTATAGCATAAATTCTAACGACGTTGATTTTAATCTACTCTATTATTTTTTTATTTGCAGCTTTTAAATGTGTTTTTGTGTCAATGGGAGTATTGAATATATGTAACCACGTACTCAAGTCCCCTTACGGACAATTTAATAAAATAATTATAAGTTGTTAAAAGCCAGTTGATGGACAGTTGATGAACTCTAAGGTACTGATGTATGTGATGATAAAATCCTACTCTCACATATTCGATACCAAAACGAGACAAAACCAAAGTGATTAGCAAACTTCTAACTCTTTTCTAGACCTTTATAACCCGTCATTCAATATATTTGTTAAGCTACTGACTTATAACCAGTTCTCGCTCAACAACTCATGGAGATACTGAAGCATCACGAATTTACCGATAGAAATTCATTTATTTTACAAATAGCACATGATTAAAAAAGGTATTTATTTATTTATCATGTAGAAATCCATAATAAGTAATTTGTCTGAAAAAGGTAGCAAAATTAGTAAATGACTTCTTAAGCAGCTGTCAGCAAATATAAGCTATCTGAACCGTAATTTATAATACTGTAGGACAAATTTCGTTGAATGTTGAAACAATACCATATTCACATTGTTGGTAAATTGGTTTAGCATATTGATATGAATCGAAATGGAATATTCTACTCATAAATAAATATTTATCGAACACATGGGTCATTGAATTCGGAGATTCAGACAAAATATGGAAGTGTGAATGTATATCAGAGGTCGCCATTCGCTGAATAGGACGATAACGTTTATTTTCTGTTGAATATTTTATCTGAACAATCGATTGAAAGTAATCTTGAGGTTTGTGCTTATGGGAACCGTAAAATGTGTGGCCATTGACAAAACTTACCATGTGAAAAGTTTCAGTAAAACTTAAAGCTATTTCTTTTCGTTGAATTTAATCAATTGAGAATAAACAAAAAGACAACACGAAAAGATAAACGTGATATCACACAACTATTTTATTTATAGTGTAGAACGAAAACAACTTGTGATCGATTATCAAGATTATTGAACGGTAACTAAGTGTTACTAAAAAAAACTTCCAATGACGCCATTATCATTGTTCAGTGTCAAGTTGAACGTATTCTATATTGAATTAATGATAGACGATTTTTAAATTTAAATAAAAGATAATTCTTCATAATTTTCTGTCTACATTAATTATAGTTCTATTGTAGTTTTTCAGATTTACTCAATGAAAAAATAAGTAACATCTAACTGTCACAAAATTGATCTCTACGTTATCTACGTCTCAATAATGCAAAGCTTCCTCTCTTTTAACCCTTTATAGTGCAAAGTGCGAAAACGGTCGATATATCGACCACCTCCTTTAACAGGTATAATTCATACGATGTCCATAGAAATGTCATTCTTACTACTCGAAAACGATATTGATAAAGTTCTTCAGTGTATCTTATCGACCATCTAATTTAAAGTGTGCACCAATCACTCGGAAACAATTATTATACTTAAGTGGTTGATAGATCGACCATTGCGCATTCGCGGCCACAGCTGGAACAGAATTTTTGTATAAAATTTGATTTTGCAAATCATATTTTTGGTGGTTATATTGTGAGTTGAGGAAAAACCTTTTCATATAATTATTCAATATGCATTTATTTATCGCTTTAAAGTATTTATTTCACTAAATAAACCATGGCAAATTACAGTTTTTCCAAAATTTTACTAGTTATTTTTTATTTTTATGGGGAAAATGTTGGTAAATACACAATAAATAATTCAAAATAATATAGTTCGCAGTTAATTTTGGAAAAAAGACTAATTTTCACTGTAACATAATTAATTAATGTAAAATGTGTGACTTTCATCTGTTTTCGTGCGTTTTAAATAATATTTTTACTCAGTCCATTAGTATAATGGTTTCAGTAAGTCCATCTTCAATGATTTGAAAAAAGAAACGAGCTGTTACTTACATTTTGTATAAATTAACATTACTATCAAAATGTTGATTTTAAGGTTCAATGGGTTACGAAAACTTTACATGGGATCTATTTATAATAGTTCCCTACAGAAATAAAAGTTCTTACCCAAGATATCTTTCGAAAAGTTAAGAAATACAAAATGGAAATCGACATTTCAGTTCAGTCTTCGGCACAACGAAGTTACAGCAACAATTACATAATGCATTTGCTAGAATAAACAAATATTTATTTCAATTAAGTTCTTTATTCATGCAATAGTTAGTCTTACATAAGAATAAAGCAATTGATTGGGAGCGTTGGGTTTAGCAAGAATATTAATTTTGTTTACTAGTTACTAGAAATATTGTTTTATTTCTGTCAAAAAAGCGTAAGCTCCGGCTCACGATCCAAATTTTTAGCCTTATTTCGAGCAAATCATAAAAAAATACTACTAATAAAACTATCCACATTTAAAATGTAATAAAAATGAATTTTATTCATACAAATTTTAGATTATCTGGAATATAAAAATGGATTTTATTTTACTTCATGGTTTTGATAGAGAAGAGAGTCCAGTTGAATTTATTGACTGTACTTGGTAGAAATTTATTATAAAGAAACCCTCCAATTCTATACAATTATTTTCAATTACATTCAATAGCAGTTCATCAAGAAATTCTATTATAATATGAGCGCCTATAGCGTGATGCGAAATAGCTATCAATTATATTTGACAACAGTTTCGGAACAAATAATTTGCATTTTACAGTTAATCAACATAATTTGCATTTTGCCTTAAACATTCCGGTATAATATGTTGTAACATATACTTTCAAGCTTTATTTTGAAATTTATTTATATAAACGTTAGATTTAATACCCCTGACTTAATATGGCTCCAAGCTTGCCTAACGGTCTTCTAGTATATCGCCGTACTGAAGTAATGTACGTAACTCAGGAATCGCAATCTCTGCACCGAATGAGTTCATATTTGGACTGGAAGTACATTCGAAAATAATATAATATTGATGAAAAAAGAGACGCCGTTCTTTTATTGTCGTCAAGTTTCACGTAAACACGCGATACGTATCCGAAAAATGTTTGGTTAGCAAACACTTGTACGTAATATGAATACTTAACATAAAAGCAACATTACTATGGCATAAGAACCATCTGTATTTCATTATTTAAGAGCAGGGTATCATTATATTATTTTGAATTGAAGGGGGTTTTTTTGACAGCTTTCATGTGATTTCTGGCTAATGTAAATGTTTTAACCGTCAAATAATAGCATAGCTACAAACGGTGAAGTACGTTTATGTTTTTTAGTCACAAAAAACGAAATTTTATACGATTATAATTGAATTTGGATTATTGAGATTTTGTACACTTCCATGTATTTTGTCACTAACGACCCGGGTTTCGCCTTTCGGCATCTTCAGGCATTCGAGCGCACGAATGGACTCGAACTGCCAGTTGTGTACAAAATCTCAATAATCCAAATTTGATATCGAAATTCCATCAAGCACCCTCAGTCGATGTCTTAGATTATAATTGAATTACACAAAGATGTGTTATAATATATTATGTCTGAAATGTCAAACGCTTCGCGGAACTATCATTGCCTGCTATATAATCGTATTTTGTCAGCATTTGCAGCCTATCGTTGAAACCTCCGCTTTGAGATCAGAATGACTCATGCACATTTCCTGACAAAGTCAACTCAATTGGAGAGTGAGCAAACTTAATAGTGTTTGCTTTTAAGCCAATGGTAGAATATTGCTTCAAAAATTATAGAAAGCTACCTATGTAACCAAACAAAACTGTAAAAATAAGATTTTAACCGGTCACGTGGATCGAGTGAGAATTAGTTATACAGACAATTTTTGATCATTACAGAATATAGATCAAAACACATGTTTTCATTATATTGGTAATTTTGTAATGTTCACACATTGCATATAATAAATATCGCTTTCATATTTTCATGAATGAATAACATAAATATTCATCTAAGCTTATGAATTTACAGTCTATTTAGAAAAATAATGCTTTAAGTTTAATGTATGCATCTGGTCATACGTGGCATACTACAAAAACATACCGTCAAGTCGATCTAAAGAATAATAAAATATTTGTATATAAATCAACAACAATGTATAAATAATACAGTTATTTTTCTAGCATTGAAAAGCTTTTTTTAAGATCAATTTACTATGCTAAAATTCTTTTGCCTTATTACTGAAATAATCTCAAATTTATATATGATATATACGCAATACTTGATAAACATAATATTGAGTTAAAAAAGGCCAAGTAGTAAAAGTGTTTTGATACCACTGAACCAATATAAGAAAAAACTAAACAAATACATCACAAATTCAAAGACTTACCTTTGCTCTTTTAAGTTGTCGTTTTCCCTTGTACCACGTGATGATGGCGTTGGGTCTGGAGCCAGCTGATTTGCAGGTGACGGTATATCTTCGCTCTGCCACTAGTGGAGCGATAGTTTTTGATATCTCTATAGTCAATGGCCTTACTGTTAAAAATAAAAATGATTATCAATAAAATGGAAATTACATTCAAAATAACATATCTCATAATAGTTAAAACCATTTGAGAAATTATAGGACACCACATAAACAATATAATTCTCATCTATTTTAAGAATATTTGTTTGACAACAAATAAGTACACATATAGAATACACAGTGTTTAAAAATATTAAGTCATAAAACCTTTAAATATTTAATAAAACGTTTAGAAGATGATACTCATAACTATATAGAAACATGTTTGTTTGAGTTTATTGATTGAATAAGAATTAACCAGTAAATAATTTATATTTATAAATATTTATTGGTACATATCATAGCCCAGTTCTATAAAATCGAAAGTTTGATGTTTTGAGTTAAGTTAGCCATTATATTCGAACTCTGCTCTTATACAGTTTCACAAAAGTACAGCTTGTAAAATGTACAGGTTTTCTCTCAAAAGGCAAATATTTGCATATGAAAATCAGCACAATTAAATGATTTCTCAGTTTCATATACATAAATATCGAAATATCGTATTGTGGAAATATATTTTTATGAATCGTGGCGTTTTATAAAGAAACAACCTTTAATACTAAAACTATAAACTATTGACCATCTATTTGAATACAAAAGTAATACAAATAATAAGCCATCACTTTTTACGAGTCAGTTTAGATGAGTCAAGACTTTGATCGGCCATATCTCAAAACTACCAATTTCTAGTTGAACCACTATGGAACTAGGCCATCGATATATTTGTAAGATGGCATATTCAAGTATCTCATTAATCAAAATATGCCTAAAGTGTTTAGAATAAATTGAAAAAAAAACTTATGTACATTATCTATTAAAGCCATGTAACTATTATTGGATCAATTGTGGTTACGTTAGCATTTACAAAACTAGTAAAAGCGCTGGACCTTGGCTTGCAAAAATAAAAACAGTCCACAAGTAAAAAAACATATAAAAAATGCATTTATGTTTATACGCAATAAGTGGCAGGTGTACCTGATAAAGGTTGGGAGAAACATTTTCCTTCAGAGAAGAAACAAAGTGACAAACTTTCTCGTATTTTTTTACGGCAAACTGTTTAGTTCATGAAAAAGTTCAATAAAACCGACCTTGGATTGTGAACATTGCTTATCATAAAAAATAACGCTACTCTTAAATAAAACAACAAGCTCTGTGTAGCTATAAATAATAATATTTTTCTTCGAATACGAAAGCGAGAGAATTGTTCATGGAGATTTTAAAGGTAGAGTATCACAATTTGTAGTCGTAAATATACGTTTTTATAGATTAAAAGTTCTATTTTTTTTTATTTCACTCTATAATTTAATACAATATAAAGGCAAAAGGTATGAAAAAAATGCGGATTTGATTTATTATATTATCCTTTCAATCTACAACAGTTTTAAGGGTAAAAAATTAAATGGTCATAATTTAAATCAATTTTTAGTAAAAATTCGAATAAACTTTTGGTCAGAATAAAATTCAATTTTTGGTCGGAATAAAATTATTGATGGTCTAAATAAAACTATTATACGGTCAGCATAAAAGGTTAGGCTAGGCTTGGTTAAATATACTGACCATGAATTATTTATTATGCACTTTGTAATTCTGACATATACATTATGACCATTTAATATAAATTCTGACCAATGTATTAAAAATTAAAACGAAAACCGAATTAAAATTCTGACCAGAAAAATGCGAGCCTATTTTAAGCAATGGCTCAGTATTAATATATCAATATGACAATATCGAAGTTAGAGTTCAACTTTTTTTTAATATGTATCATTATTTTATCGGTTGATTAAATTACTTTAGCAATTATAAAATATTTGTATATGTACTTTAATATTAATGAAACAAAATAAATATAATTCTGTTTTATGTATTGATAGCAGTTTGTTTTTATTTTGTTTATTCATTGCTTACACTACGATTCTTACCAAGAAATGAATTTAATCGATAAACTCGTATCGTAAAAATAAAATTCTACTGAATAATTAAAACAAATATGTTTTATGAAATGCCATAGAACGATTTTTATCTCCACTAAAGATATTATTTTTACAAACACGGCTGTCTAGACTGAGGTATTTTAAAAAGTGTTTCAAAAAATTTGTACTAAAAAATATATATCAGCTTTTTGTTTTAGATGTCATTTAATATTCAAAGCTTTCATCCGAAATCGCGTATATCATCGTTGAACCGCTTTGAGAAAAATGAAAAAAAAACATGTACATGACATGTCGAGATTACTAATTACACTCTTTATATCATTTTAGGGTAGATAACTGGATTTTTAAATAAGCCATTAATTTGAATAAAGTATGTAAACTTAAAGCTTTGGATTTTATTGAGCGTGACAGCTTTGTTTTGTGGATTTTTGTAATAAGACATTTATTTAACGTAGAAAAACCATCATAGATAAATTATTAATGCTGTTCATGAAAGAAACATTCCAATTTAAATGATAAAACTTGAAATAAATCAGTGAAAGCTACACGCAGCTATATAAATAATTTTATTAATATGCATTAAAGTGTGTTATTCAAAATGCCAGATGACTTCAATTGTGCTTTTTTGAAGAATCAATATCTAAGAAAGTAATAATTTGTTGCGTTTTTTTTCCCAATTAAGGTTAAGTCATTATTAACAAATCAGTAATAAAATTAATTCAAATAACAATGTAGTTTTTAGATTTAGTGATAATAATTTATCGTATTTTATCTTATATATAAACGACATAAACTATTTACTGTCTGTTAGTTCGACGTTTTGTCGAATACCTGAAGATGCCGAAAGGCAAAACCCGGGTCGTTAGTGACGGAATACATGAAAACGTACATAATTTAAAAGTTTTATGTTGAAATTCCATCAAGCACCCTTGGTTGATATTTCAAATTATAAATTGATTAAATTATAATAATTTGTAATTCAGAAAATTACCGTTGTCGAGTGAATAGATGTTCGGCATTAAATCCTATCCAGCTTTACGGTAAAAGATTCGATTTCGCAGATGAACAGTTTTTTAAATTGATTCTTAAAATAATTCATGTATTATTATCGTAGAACTAAAATACGTGAACTTGTGTGATATTTTTATTCGATTTCATCACACCTTAATCTATAGTTAAAAGGGGTGTACAGAAGGTTATAGGCTACTTTAACAAGGTTTTTTGGAAAAAAAGGATACGACAGATACTCACAATTTAAGTTTAGGACATATGAAGCTTCTCTGGGCTCAACTAAGATACTATTAACAGCTTGACATGTGAATATAGACCCAAGATCCTGGCGTCCTATAGCGGGCCACGAAAGTCTATTTTCTATTACATCACCAGTGTTGTGCTCATATTCTTCGTCCACTAATACTCCATTAACCAACCATCGGACTGTTGGTTCCGGTCGACCTAATGAAAAAAAAAATGCATATTACAATTCTAATATATACCAAACCTTGAATAAGAAACCCGGTAAGCTAATCAAAGCAAAGCAAAGCACGATTATTTTTAATATATTTATGTTTTTGATTACATCCATAAATAATTAATATTTTTAAGCAATTATATATCTGTATAACATATATATTTCATGGACTTATTACGTCATAGCATATGGAGATGTTTTGGGTCGAACCAATAATATAACAGAAAAATCATACTGTTATTACTCAGATATTCAAATTAATCTCATAGTACTATGAAAAGTAAATAGCGTTGTAATATATGTTGTATGAAGGAGATAAACTTGAGCAAGAAGCGGCCAAAAGTTGTAAAATAATAAAACAGTATATCAGTTTGACGAATTTAATTTGATTACAAAACGTTTTAAATGTGTTAAAAAGAAAATTTTGTATTTATATATAAACATAATAAACAAAAAGCGATTTACAAAATAATCACCACATAATTATAAGAGTATTAATAAAAAGATAGTTTTGAAACATTGAATTGTTTGTAAATTGTAAAGATAAATTTGATTTCTTAACAAAATAGTGACAGAAAAGCTCTATGTATTCCAAAAATGAAGCGTCATCCAACAGCTTGCAAGTGACAGAACTTTTATGTGAGATATTTCGATTTCCGATGTGATTTTTCGTGTATGTAATATTTTTTTATTTCCACAAACATTTAATAATTATAACCGTGTGCTAGTTTTTAACTTTTCGTTTAAGTTTTTAACTTAAGATGTTGAGAGTTTATTTTTATTATAATTTAATATAAATGATATTACTTACAACCAAATACCAAAATCTAAAATCTATGAATTACGTTTATTTTTAAATTTTTATAAATATTTCTCTACAAAGATTGAAAAGAACATGTTAGTGCTTTATTATTTGTTTATCTTATGAAGATTTAAAGTTCTTCTTGGTATTAGTTGAATAATATCTTCCATTTTGGATTGGAAATCGTAATTCGTAGATATTGATTACATTATATACATATATAATAATCCATTAATTTACCCGTTATAATAATTATATCATGTTCACTATTTCGATGAAATGTTTACACAATCCAAATACAAAATATACTGGTTAAATGTTAGGTTGAATTTTTGAATAATTTGTGATGAAAAATTCCATGATAGACCAATTAAAAAAAAACTAATTTTATAAGCAATGATTATTGAAGAAATTTATGTAAAAAATCGTTTTGTTTGCTTTATACCTTGACACTAATATTTTTGATGACAATGAAACACTATTGTTCGATCGTTTTCGTGTAAATGGCAAATGTAATCGTAGAATTTTGCACTACAAGACGTAACAACATCGCGTTAACAATGCTTCATTGTTCGACTTACAATGCTGTTACCCAAATAAGTTTTCTCGTTTATATTTTTAAAATTCATATGTCAAATAAATTTGACCATATAGTATGGGGGGTTACGTCACATCTCTTATAGAAATTCGGTAAACTGTGGTCCCTGATTATAAGTGCGTTAATAATGTACTAAGCATTGTTTATCCAACGCATACAGCCTGTTGGCTGTGCTGCGTGGTGTCTAATTTTAGATTTTCTGGGGTGAAAAGCGTCAGAGCGATGATGTTGTTTGCAACTGAGAATGAGTCAATATTAATTTAATCATTTGTTTTTGCGGTCGTATAATTTGCGACGAAATAATTGTAAACTAAGGCTTAAGATACATAAATTTTAAATCTCAATCTGTACTTAGTTTATTTTAAGGTGATTTTTACAAATATTAACATTTTTGCGTAAAATGTAGCTAGATTTTGTAAAAAAATTCAGATGATTTAGACATTCATTAAACTATTCACTTATCGTTTACAATTACATATTATTAATTCTTAATAAATTTGTTCATCATTACTAAAATTTCATATTTTATTTTGAAACACATTTTCTTCGTCTGCTTTTTAAGAGTAATGGAAAAATAAATCATCAGTAAACAATCTCTCAAACCCATAACAAATTTTTTACTGAATTCTAAAATAAAAAATAGTGTAATTATAATAGTAAATATAAATAACCTCCAAGAACTCGACAGTTCAGCACCAAATTGTCTCCCTCCATCATAGGGCCAATAGATGTTCCGTTGAGGGGCCCTCTAGTATCTACCACAGTTGGTTTTTCAGGAGGAACTGAAAGAAAACTTCACATTTAAAAGATCCATGATGTGTAAAATGTATATAAATCAAAATCTAGTATATATTTTAGAAAAATTAGAAGGTATTTACTTTCAGTCCAATACCAAAAAAAAGACCAGGCATTTTTCGTAAAAATCAGTTGCAATGGGATGCAAAATTTTTAAACGAAATCTTAAAATTAAAAAAATGATATAATTTTTTACCATCTCAAAACATTTAAAAAGTAACGTCAACCTATTAAAAACAACTTTGATGGCTGGTAAAATGGCATGTATACAGTTTTTTAGGTTAAGCTTTACATTCTCGAGAATGCCAGAATTGTCAAAATGGCCTTATATAAGCTAAATGCAATAACCAAGTAGATTTTTCTTCCACAGTCATGCTATTATTCGTTAATATATTTAGTCAGTTGGATTAGTGTAATAAGAATGATAGACTTTACTTCAAAACAGTTCATTGATTGAGAGCTATCCTCTGTAAATGCACATGAAAAAAAATACGGTAAATATGATTTACAGCATGCTATTCTTTTTCTTCACAAAAGATTTACAAAATGCTGCTTTTATTTTTATGTTTCAATAATTTGAGCAAACTCAGAGGATACTTTGAGAAAAATGTATTGAAATATAACATTACTATTCAAAGTTTTTTTTTATTTGACTGGTTGAGCTAATGAGTTTGATGTAACCCGTTCAGTGAAATAGTAAATTTATCAATTTTGTTTTTATAATTAACTAATGAGTACCCGGCATGCGTTACAATGCCACTCAAAAAAAGAAAGTGTTTGTGTTTTAACTCTGTGTATTGAAGTGCTTTTGGACACACAATATTTTTTGTTTTCTGTCTGGTGCGTACACGAATAAATCAGAAGGTTTTTCGAGATGTCGCTATTCGTACAAATTTGATTCTTTATTTTATATTTTAGATATATCTGGATTTTGACATTGATTTTTATGTAAAATAAGACCTACTGTAAGTTAAAAGTTAAATTAAGTTAGTCGGGCGCGGGTCGGGCTGGGCCTGATTGTTTTATCAGAAGCGGATGAACGGTATGGTAGTGCATAAGATACGAACAAGCCCACATTGAGTTTTAAATATTAGATAAGTAGTTCATAATATACGATACATTTTGGGAGAATATAGTGTGAAAGAAACAGTGTTACACAATATAGACAAAAAACAAAGCGGCTATGCAATGAAGGAATATATCGCAACACTATAGGCGCGCTTCATCGTTTGTGTTCTTCGCTCCATGCTCATGAGAATGCTTCAGGTTTCAACCATGTTTATTCTGCAGAGGAAGTGAAGCGGGTAAACAGAATCGAAGTGTTTACACTGCCGACTTACTGCGCCAACTGAACACACACGCGCATATCCCATCGAGCTTTTACATAAAATACACACACACAAATGCGCGAGTGTACTTAACTGGCTTAGCAAATATATTCAATAACCATAATGATTTGGAGTATCAACAGTCTTGGCCGAGTTTTGGGATTTGCATAATATATGTTACAACTTACAACTATTAGCTTTATTTATACACGCGAATTTGATTGATAATTGCTTAAGTTTGTTTATATTTCAGAAATCGCCGGTTGATCTTCTTGATAAATAAAGGCTGCTCAATCTGTGAAAAAGTGTTTACGGTTCCGTGAATTAACCTCTACTCAAATACTTAAAATAGATTCATAATCTAATGTAACCTTTTTAAGTTGGCCTTTCTAAAGTAGTTGGACTTAAAACTATATATATTATCATAGTCCATGTAATCTAAAAGTAAGAATTTACTATAGTAAAAAGAGCAATTTGAGCTGTCAATATTTAATTCTTTCAGTTTCGTTAATATTAACCTTTTTAACTCTAAAATGTCCATCACAATACAAAACATAAATGATTTTTATTCAAGATATGACAGTATAAATCTGATAATGTCTAAACTTTAAAATAATACAATGTAAGTTATCAAATATTATATAAATGCTACTTTTTCAGCACTTTTTTCATCAACATTTCAAAAGCGATCAATATGCTTTTTTGTCAAAGAGTAGGTCTTTAAAGATCTTCAAAGATGGCGCTTATAAATAGGCGTTTTCTAAATTGATCTTTCAATTTGTTCATGGATTTGAATCCAAAGGCATCGATGTACGTGTTTTCATGCAACGCCACACAACCAAACGATGAGTAGAGGAAGCAATAAGCTAACTTACATTGTGGTAAAATCAAACGCATTTAATCTTCTTTTTGTATCCACCCACATATTCTGTAAATAAACGATAAGCCCCGATTATACAATGTTTTTAATCAAATCCTGCTTTTGCGGAAACTGATAGTAAATGTTTTCTTTTTACACAAATTATTTTAAAATATACATAAATTAAACGTCGGTTACATATTTAGTGTCACATTGAATTGCAGTTTTGACAAAAATGATTGAAATTACGTTTCGACTAATGGTAAATTGTACATTATATTTTCATGTGAGACGTAGGATCTGTCGATTAAAAACATTTCAAATAAGCTTAAAAGAGTATTTATACGATGAATATTTTTTAATAATATCAATTAGAATTTTTAAAATACCTTAATCCCATAAAACACAGTTCAATGGTCGAATGACATCCTATTAGACATAACTATTCTGAACAATAAAAATCGATGATAAAATTTTTACGAATACTCAATTAATTTTTAAGCCAAAAAAAATTATGTCAAGAGCCTTAAATTTAACGGCATATAATATCAGTATTTATTTATTCTTTTCTAAAAATGAAATGTAAAAATCTAGTCGCACTTTTTATACCTGAGTTTGAAAACATTAAAGACAAGTGTAAAATTTGGTAAACTTATTAAGAATAATTATTTAATGTGAGATATTGTTTCGGTAACCGAGTGATCTTTTGATCGTTCAATTGTGAGGTGTAGGGTTCCAGTTCTCAAATTGAACCTTTTAAAAACTTAGTTTTCGATCGATTTATGAATAATTTAAGATATCAATTGAACGTTCTTCAAGGCATTTCAATACAAAATTTGAATCATTCAAATTTCGTACATTTTTATACGTTTCATCCCTAAAGACCTGGGCCGTTCATCAGTGTACTCTGGTGCCTGGAGATATGGAAAGGCGAAACCCGAGTCGTTACTGACGAATAGTATGGAAATGTGCAAGATTTAAGCGATTCAAGTTATATGAATTTATATTTGTAAAATAACAACCAGTTCTTGCAAAATACTTTCTGCTAAAATACACTATTTGTTTTTTTATTGAAAAAACACTGAGACTGTTTTTAAATGACGCATTATTTCCGCTGGATTTTACTTATATCTTTTACTTTACTTAAAAAGTTATTGAAAGTTTAAATTACGGAATAAAATTTGCAAAATCTTGCCTTCCCGGGATGAAAAATATATTACGAGGAAGCAATCGCTACTCTCGACTCTATTTTTAAAATTCTTGTTTGATCATATATTGTTTAATCCGTGCTCACCGATAACTGTAAAATTGTATCGAAAACTCATCGTCTGCGTGTTTCGGTAGTCAACGCGACACCGATAAACACCTTCATCGTGTCGTTTGACATCTTGGAGAAGGAGAGCTGCTGGAGGTGGAGTTGCTCTGAAATGAGCACGAGGACCGAACACTCCAGGAGCTGACCAGTGACGACCCTCGGCCATTCCGACACCTCGTACGTCAAAACTGAAACAAAAACAAATATGTTCAAAACGTTATTTTTAAGATTATCTCAGATATAAATATGTGACTTAGAAATACAAGTGTACAATTTATTAATTCATTCTGTAATGTTACCAATCTATAAAAAATCATTGCGTTTTCATTTAATCATAATTATGTGAATAAAAAAGTGACCAGTGATTTTGAGATTAAAATGCTTGCATAACAGTTAAGTTATTTGCAAATAAGACTAGCAATGTCTAAAGAATTATATCAAAGATAAAAGTACATAAGCAATAACACTCAGAGCCTTTATAAAGTAAATAAATACAACAGTTTCATATCAGAAGTAATTTAATGAGACGTTCTGATGACAGCTTAATCTCAAACGTCAGGATTATTTTAATTCAATGTCTGTTATTTTCAAAGAAAATGCCCGGACAACAGAAGTTTTATCACAAATTGACTCAAAATGGATAATACTTAAATATACGTAATGAATTAGGTATATAAAATATATTTTTTTGCGAGAAAGTATTGGTATATAAACATCATTATGTTCAATTGACACAAATAGCACACACTTTAAACTTTTCAAATGTACAGAAAACAGTATTTATCAAAACAAGAGTTTTTCTGATTTTTTTTATTATCATGCATTTGATCTTTGATTTATTAACAACGATTTAAAATGATTGAAAATGTGGATGACAAATATCATAAAAAAACAGATGTTAGTTACCACCAATAAATAACAATAGATTGTCTTAATAAAAATTACCATTTAATGAAAACTGCCTGAATGAATGCAAAAGGGGTGCATTATGGCAAGTAAAAAATAAATATGCATAAACTGTTATCATCAAATATAAATAGGCCCACAGACAAACATAAAAAACTTAAATCCATGTATCCAATATTTTTAATCCATAAAACTATATTTCTAGCTTTAATACATAGTATTGGAAAAACTTTAATTATACACGACTCACAAACTCTACATCAAATTTCTCGAAGCGTATTATCAAAGCTTAAAATTGCATATACTCAATGTTTCTATGTGTTATTTGAACTCTCAACAATTAAAACTATATAAATCTTTGCTTAAGGTTCAGATCGCATAAAAATTGTTTCTTACTAAATATTTAACATTTTTTAAAAGGAATTCGTTGTGCATGTATTTGAAATTGAATTTATAAACAATCATGTTAGGAAATATCATTCGATGTTTTACCAATCGAAAGTATCCCATAATTTTGTCATGAAAAAAGTATTTCAAACAGTTTATGTGTTTTGATATGATGAGATGTTAAACATTCTCGTAATGATATTACAACTGGCTACGTAGATGGCAAAATGTCGTAGTTATTTAATGGTTGTGTTCTCTAAAGAATATAGATGTTTATTTAATTTTATAACGGCATTTATGCAGCGTTGATCACAAGTGGTTGAATCGCGAAACGGGAGATAAAGGAGTCGTTAAACTTCGCAATCAGTTCACAGTCTAAAACGCTTTAGTATTCAAAACGTACACGTGAGCTTCAATTGGGAAAAGTGGGTCTAACCAATAGACTCGAGGAATATAAGATCCCTGCTTATGCGGGGCCTCAATTTGTCGAAACCGTTTGGTTTATTGTTCCATCGATACGACTCATTCCACATTACGGAGCCCGTAGTCGGCACATTTCGTAAAGACGTGCACGCATTTTCGCATGTTTAAAAGTTTATGTTGCCGATTTTCTTTTTTCTTCACGTTACGTGTTGTGAATGTCGACGGTTTATTTATAACGGAAAATGCCCCGCTATATTGAAACGTAAAGAATTATTACGGCCGTATAGGTTTTTTCCGTATCTGGCGAAAGTGTCTGTTGTCAGGGGCAGATCGGTGCTTTATGGGACCCTCGGGAGTGATTTAGACACCTTCGATGTAAACTGATAAAAAAATAATTACGCTCAGAATCGGCCAGGTAAATTATTTGGTTACACAGGGGTTAAAAACTAAACTAAATTAATGTTGTATCCAATGTTCTTCCTGAAATAATTATTGGTCCATAGAAAGGGCTTAACATAATACATATAGTGTATTTATCTACTGCCCCATAAAGCGTAGATATGTAATATGGTAATATGAGTAAATTATTTTTAATTTATCTTAAAATTCTGGGAAAAATTAGATGCCATTTCCTCAAGGTAATTTCCTAAATATTGACTTACGTTAAGGAGGACAATAAAATTACAGAGAAAGTTTGAATTCTACAGTTTTACGATTAACTTGCATTAAAACTTAAACGTTTTATATAAAATTCCACGAATCGCATTACCCCAATTTCATCGACTTTTATTTATCTCCTCGATAATTTCTTAAACTAAGATCCGTTCAAATAAAACTGATTGATTTTCAGAGTTTAAAGTTTTACGCATTTCATAAAAATGGTTTGAGTGATTGACAAACAGTAACGAGCATCTTTATTTAATTAGTATGGCAAGAGTTATTGTATATTAAAAGCAGCATTCGTCGATAGTACTGCTGTTGAGTCTATAAATTCTTCATAATGTAAGTTTACCAAGGTTATTATATAATAAATAGTGATTAAGTAGCGACAGTGCAACAACACAACTATCATAAATTGAATAACTAGTTATTTGGAAAATGTTATTGATTAATATCAATCTTACTTTGTGCTCTGGGCAATTATCCCATTAAAACTGTGGTGCGCTTGTTATTATATAAAGGAATTTATTATTTAACTGTAAAAATACGTAAAGCAATCAATTAAATGTTTCTAAACATGGTTCTTATATTTCAAATTGAAAACAATCTAACCTAAGCATTATTATCAAATAAAACAAAATTAAAACCAAATCATTAAACGAAAATTAAAAATACATTGTCACGAAATATGGTTTAACAGTATTAATTGAAAAAACTCTTGAGTCGTTCTTTCGTAGCTCTTCAATTTCAACTTAATTTATTTTTCTATATATAACATTTCTATGTGTTATATTAAATTAAGATCTTTTTCATAAAAAATATAGATTTGTTTGAGAAACGAATTTATTAGTATTTTAAAATTTAAAACACATAAAAATACTATTCTATGTCTCAAAATTATCTAGTTAATCTCCGGCCTCATTCCTACATTTGGCTTACGGGCAGTGCTAATAATAATTGTATCCTTACTTCCTGCGTATCAGAAAAAAGAATTTGAGAGACACACCTCCGGTTTCAGTTTAGCTCACTCTTCATAAAGAGTCTATATTGTTGTCGTTGAATAACGGTTGACTCATAAAGCGCTTAATACATTCAGCAGTTTAACCAAAAAAAAAATCAAATTCTTTTAACATGATCAAACTAATTACGTTTCATCTTCATTAAACAAAAATCACTGATTGGGTGTTGATTCAATGCTTGGTTCCACATTCCAAAAATAAATGAACTCTAATTTTTTTGTATTTCTTTGTTTTTGAAGCGTTATAGTTATTTTAAATTTAGAAAGTAAGTGTTTACAAAAACAATTCGCCCCTGTTGAAAATAAACACTCTCAATGTTGCCGTTTAGCGGTGCGTTCAATTTGTAATATTCAGTTGTTATTATTTTTCGTAGCTTTATTTTTTTACGAGTGTGATGATTTATCGTCGAAAATAAAATATTACGACGCCTGTAAAAGTGGCGGTGGTGTACGCAAAACCGTCAGATTCAATACAATGTCTTTATGGGAGATGAAATCAACGTTTGTCGTAGGCGGTTATTCCCCGAGCGAGAATATCAATACAGCGTATATGAAATTCCGCCCGTGTAACGACGCAACCAATAATTTCATAATGTTTTGTTATATTTTTAGCCCGTGACATTCTTAAAACTTTATTACAAGCATAAATTTAAAACATGTGAGTCCCCGCGAAATTGTCGTTGGTATTAATAGTATCACATGAGCCAGATAATGCTACCGTGCTCAGGAAAAAATGGTTAATTGAATTTAGATTTCATTCGTACGAAGTTAAATCGAATTTTCTTTATTTTATTACGATCGGGAAAAAATATATCAAAAGAATACTATGAACATCATTAAATGGGTCGCAGTTCACACAAAATTCCTCATCCCTAATATCAATATTACGAGAATTTAAAAAAAATGGGGAATAGGATTTTGAGACGCAGAACGGAGGACAACATCGTTAGTGAAGGCTTAAAAACTATTTGACCATTATTCGTGTAAAGTTTCTTCCAATAGGTTTCAATATGTATTCCTTCGCAAGTACTACTTAATAGCTAAGATTGTTAGTGCCGATACTCCACTAAAAAAACTTATCCTCATATATGTCGGTGGAAAATAATTAATGCATGCTATTTTCTCTGGGATTGTTCACTCGAGTCCAATATAAAATCATAAAAGATATTCGTTTATTGCTCATAACAACGAGTGAATTTTAAAAATATCAAATTTACTTGTCGCAGTAAAAGTCAACCACCTAAAAAAAAATCAGAAAAACTTATCACGTTTTTATGCGACGGCTCTGCGAGAAATGAGCTATGAAGCCCTTTAAACAGAATTCACTTTCATCATTAAAAAAAAATTATGACTTTAAAATGTCAATTTGCTATCAGCTATTCAAATAATATAATTGTAATTTTACGTCATGATTGACAATACCGCTGTATTATAAATATATTGAGTAAATAATGAATTTAAGTTTTATAAGATTGAAAAAAAATTATTTTCTAAGTTTATTTTTTGTTTGTAATGGTAAATAGTATTCATACAGTTGACAATTCTAATAAACTACATTTTGAAAGTGTGTAGAAAAACAACATGAACTTTGAAATTATCAAATGTCCGATAACACTCAAGTAAATAAAGTTGATCGATTATGACATTGAGCTATACAAAATAGATTTTGAATTGTTTATTATTATACTAAAATAATAGTAACATTATTTTCTTTTAGAAAGGTCTCTTACATTCCAGTAATAAAACGAACAATGAATCAATGGGTAAATAAAATGTAAAATATACATGGAAAATATTTTTTAATGGTGAATAATATTTATTTATATTATGTTGTTTGAAATTATTAATTAAAATGTTTTTCCATTCACAATTAGCAGTATTAAATTTGCTATATTTTTTACTTCAAATTTCATTTTGATTTTTCATTTAATGTATTGGAATTTTGTTTATTCACCCTATTACAATGGTGTGAAACGCGATTTATTTATAAAAAAAGAATGGCAGACTAAAAATTGATTGTTTCAAAAATTGTTTAGCTAATTATAAACAGTGATATCTTAAGCATCTGTAAATGATAATAATGAGATTCAACTTTCACCAACAAATCATCATTTATTTACCAAAGCTTCTTCCATTCGTTATTACGTAGCGATCGGCTTTTAAAAATTATATCGAATTAATGACATTTCACTTTTTACGAAGAAACACATTTTGACGGGTCCTCATTTAACTTATTCGATATGATTTTACGTCGAAATTTTTACGTTTACTAACGCTTGTATTGATTTGGGGACGGTTTAACGGTACAAGGTTCAATAGTCGTTGGCGTTGAAAAGCGTTCATTAGCATACCCATTCCAACATAAAATCTGAGTTGTCAAGTTTGTATACTCGCCTTTCATCTTGTTTCAATACTGCGTGTTTATACTTGTAAGATATTGAATGAATTTCAAAACCTCTTCATAAATAAAACATGTTTTGAAAAGATTTTACCAATTACAATTCAAAATTATTATTTTTTTTAAATTTTTTAATATTGATACAAAAGATTAAGCACGGCAGATTTAAATAATTATCCAATTTTCATATAACAACTGTTTTTAATATTATAGAGCATATTTATTTGAAACAGTACAGCTTTAAATATAGTCAATACATTTGCTTATATCCACAAAGTTAGGAGCAAAAAATGATTGTTAGTCAGATATCAAAAACTCTAAAAAAGTCTACCGTCAATGGCATATAACATGTTATACAAATAAGTTCTGTTTAAGTAAACTGTTGCAATTCCAGATTAGTGATAATGAGTCTCAAGACCAATTTATAGTAAAGCCATATGTCAAGTTACTAATAATATATTAAATTTGCAATGTGTTCCTAATTTCTCAAACGTTTTCCAACATTAGGTTATAAGATAATTTTTTAAAATTAGCCTTGTGTTTTTCTCAAGTGAATTGAAATTATTCAGTTTTTTTATATGTTTCGTCAACTAAAGTCTAAAGTCTAAAGCAATAGAAGAATATTTATATTTGAATATATATTTGAAACGATGCAGTCTCGTGGAAGGTGGTATGCATCTAAATTGTCAATATAATAGCGAAAAATATGATTTATATTATAGCGTATCAAAGTAGTGCAGAGCTGAGTCTTTGTTTTTATTATGATTATCAATTAAAATATTTGGTTGATTTTTTCACGATTGCATTTGTAATGGAACTAATTTTGTTCATCTCTTGATCAAATCGGAATTTATTAGGTAGAACGAAATTGTGATAAGGTATAAATACTTTAATTTTAACAAAACCTTTGTTGTAGGTATTACACTATTGTTAAAAATATTTTTTATACTTGAAAATTTGTGAATTATAGTCATATATGTGGTTTTATGACAGGTTTTCGTCACTATATTTCCTTGTTAAACGATTTTTTTTTGGTTCAAGCAAAATTACATATTATTTTTCAAGAATTAAGATTTTCCAGTGTTAAAATATCTGATATAACTTTAACCACATAGACGAAGGCTTACTTAAAAAGTCATAGACAGAGATAAAAAAAATGGCAATAAAGTAAAGACTTGCGTGCTTAACCTGTCTTATTTTTACACAAGTCGTAAATTCATCGGCTTGGACACGAAAGTGATTTGAAATGAATAATACATGAATGCTAAATACATCAAATAGTTTTGTGGTGGCAATATTTTTGTTTAATAAATGCCAAAGTTTTCTATTTTGAATTAAGGCCATAAATTTTTCAACCACAGGCCTCAGTGATTACAGAACGACAGGAGAGAAGAGAGACTTAAAACGCATTTTGTTTTTCAATATCAGATGATAAAATCAGGAAAAAGGTTGCATACCGAAGCCACACTAGTGGTACTGGATTTCCCTATTTCAGCCTAAGGAAAATGGAAGCGAGGTTACCGATTCATGGGATTCCATTATGATTAAATTTGAATTTCAATTTAGGAACCTTTTTAAGGGTGGCCATCGTTCCTATCCTAGCTTTGGACATAGTTGTTTTTGCAAATGAAGAGCACTGTTACATAACTCAATTATGTTAACGGTTAAGTGAAAATATTCTCAACAAAATGTTAAATACCTACCGAGATACAATTCTATTCCAAAAAAATTTGACAGATATATCTTCATTGTTTTCAAGTTTTGATAATGGTGTGCAGCCGAAATAGCCATCACCTATTTAACAAATGATATCATATTGTAAATTATATACAGTTCAATTCAATCAATGAACTAGTATTTTGTGGTAAGAATATTAATTTGTAACATAGAATAACCCAAGAATGCAAACAATAGATAAAATGTATTTTAAAATTGAAAGGTGATAAATACTGTTTTGTTCATAAACATGTATCCTATATTTAATTCAATTTATTCAAAAAATAATTCTATACTGTTTTAGTTCACTGTGGCTGAGTAGTCAAAAAGTTCCATCAGCAAGTAAGGTGTGTATTTCGGAAACGATACATGCATCACTTGATATCCATAAACTTATCGTGAAAACAACGCTCCTTATCTTCATTTTTAAATTCTCACCCTCTCTGAAATTAGAATTGAAATGTACTTATATTTTTGGTGGGCAATTTCATGTATATTAATTGTAACACTCTTAGATTTTACCGTACACCCTATTTCGTGTAAACGCTTTCATCTCTTAACAATATAACACAATATTTGTATACATTATATGCAATTTTAGTGTGAGTCAAAAATCTTTAAAAATCAACTCTATTGAATAAAAAAATTAAAATACCGTTCAACTTTCTTGAAGAAAGTTGAAAATACATGTAAGCGCTACTCAAGTCATTATTTTTTATAAGGTTGGACTTGCCATTAATAATTAATATTCTGAGTTAGAAAACATGGTCTTATACTGGGTATTTCCAGTGCTATGAAGGAAAAATATTGAGAGAATTTATATCAATTTAAAGTTGAAATACATTGTTTTTGTTTTATTGAAGTACAATTTTAAGCTTTAAAATATTTATATTTTTAGATATTTTACTAAAAAAATGGTATTTGGTTTTCTAAAAGTGAGTAAGGCTTATAATATTTACTTTATGAATATTTAACTTGATGCGAGTAAGCCATAATTTACACGTCACTTATTTCTTATCTATCGTACAATAATAAGCGTAAATATTATTCTAACTGGACTTGTATTTTTTTCTTTAAAAACTTTCTATACTAAAATATAACAGCTCTTTTGGGAAATTAACTAAATATTCCAACGAAGAGAATATTACTATATTATTATCGCCGATTGATATGTATTATTATATAACAAAATATTTCTTGTCTGCCATTAACATAATAATATGGGGTTACATATAGGGATCGTAATAAACCAGATCATATTTAACTGAAAATGACTTTAGGTAATAATGTAGTACAAACTTGATTAACTATTATAAAAACTATAATGCAGTTTTACATAAACCATATGTCAGTGGCCAAGTATTAAAACATATTAATACATCAATTCTATATATTTTTATTGATTTCAAAATTATAATATTATATTTTCTACATACCTATAGTTAATAATAGTATTCTGTCATATTGTAACAAGCGTCCGTACGTGTATCGTTGAGTGGTGACAACTTTGTAAACTTATCTCCTTACTATCGAACTTGCCTGTTCACCAATATTGGAGAAACTAAGTAACTAACTAGATAGTGTATACATTGAATGAAATTATTGCTTTCTATGAAGGTGGATCGATGTATTCAATTGAGTGAACGTCCATCATTCCATTATAATAGGTTTTGTTCAATAAATTCGTGGTGGGTGGTTATTTCATTACATCGAAATATTATTTACAAATAAACATCCACATTTTAAATTTATTGTAACCTCGACAATTTAAAAACTTGCGTCGTCACTATAATTATGAAGATATTGCCGACGGTACTTTAGATAGATCCAATGTACGGTTATAAATGATTTCATATTATTTCCAATTTTGTAAATTGAATTTTTCAGCTCCATGGTGCAGTAATTAACGTCGTTGACTTCTGTTACGGTTTTCTCGGGTTCAAGTACCTGTGCGGACAGTTTTATAGGTTGATTTATAAATTTCTGTTCATAGGCATGAATATTTGTGATGTTTGAAATTCCCTCCCACCCATTCAATCCTAAAAACAGGGTATTAGCTGACCCGTAGTTCTGTCTTAGCGCTATCCTTATATCCCTATTCTCTTTGAAAAAGAGAGATTGAACAACTGAGTAACAAGCAGTTCTCGTAGAAAACCTCTTGTGATATCTCCATTAGGAGGCCACATGCTCATGTGGCCTCCTAATCTCCCATATCATAAATTTGTTGTAGTATTTTCTCTTTTTATTTATCCGAAAAACCGAAGACTGTGCCATTTCAGCGCGTCCTATTGATATATCTTACGCTCACCTCTAGCCACCAAGCGCGAACCCCGTGTTGGAAATCGCTGGTTTAGTAGATGAGTTAAGAATTCTTTACCTAAGGGCCACATGGAACATCGGAGGTAATTCAGTGCAAATAATCATGTAAATAAAAAATGTTTTTTCAAATTAATTAACACAACAAATTAATTACCAGCTAATTTTAATTTGAATTTTTTTCTTTTGATATTCATGTTACTTTTACATCATTAAAAATGGATGAAAAATTTCCTTATCACACTAAGATAAATTGTCTTAGTACTTTATGCTAGTGAGTGACTATTTTAAATACGTGTATTGTAAAATAATAAAATCTCGTTTTTCTTTTGAAAAAAGAAAATTAATTATGATAGAGTCCGCAATGCCACATTATTATTATTATTCAGAATTTGTATAGTAAATAGAATGAAAATTTACTCTTTATTATACATTTTTATTTCATTATATTTTACATTATTGTGTAAAATCGAGTAATCAAAACGAAGTTCCTGAAAAAATGATGAAGTTCACGTAATTGATTTTGAATTATCGTAAATTTATGATATTCTGTCAAATATAACGAATAGTTTTCACTAAATCGCATTTGGGACCTACCTTCAAAGAGTCCTTCTCCGAAATATGGTACAAATTTTAAAGATAAGTAAATATATTAAGACTTAAAATAGGATAAATTATCAAAGTGTTTATTTTTCAAAGTAAATTTTATTACTATTGTTGATAGCTATTTCGACTTCGAATTTTATTAATTATGCTTAATTACATGAGCTTCTTGTAATGGTAAAGGTGATGAATTAATCTTTAGCCTGAGACTTTTAAACAGTTTATATAGCTAAGCGAAAATAACTCTAAGTATAGTTTCAACGATGGCGTTAAGCCGAAATAACCATCAACTACTTAATAAAAGTTTGTAGAACTAAATACTTTGATATTTTATCGTATTATAATGAAGTTCTACTACGTAAATGCCAATTCAATCAATAAATTAAGGGATAAGGTTTAAAGTGATTAGAAAAATATTGTTATTTAGTCTGTATACTTGATTGAATAGTGTATAAAAAAATCGCTTTCTTGTAGATTAATTCAATCGCACATTTTCAATTGCATGATAATATAATACGACCGCAGCTAAACGGATCCCTTTGCAATTCGTTGCTATGTAATCATATCTAATTAATAATTTTATGGTTACAAGCTCCATTCACTATTTATATTTTAATTGAACAGGTAAATTGGACAGCATATTAAAACAGTAAGAACAAAGAGATTTTGTGGTGGCATAGTTTAAGGTTTAATTTATATTCAATTTGCGAAAAGAGTGGTGAAATGTTAAACATTTCAACTCAATCTTATATATAAAATCAATATGGGTTGGTTTGTATCTTATGAACTGTCGTACCGTTCATCCGATTCCGATAAAACTTTGTCAAGTTATTGCTTGCGCAAAAGATATAGGCATAATACAATTAGGCTCGGCCCGACTCTCAACCTTTTAATTTTTAACTTACAGTAGGTCTTATATTGTTAAATAAAAATCAATCTCACAATCTAGATATATCTAAAATAAAGAATCAAATTCGTACAAATAGCGACATCTTGGAAAATCTTCTGA
The DNA here is from genome assembly GCA_022494535.1 of Himalopsyche phryganea. NCBI lineage: Eukaryota > Metazoa > Arthropoda > Insecta > Trichoptera > Rhyacophilidae > Himalopsyche > Himalopsyche phryganea. The sequence continues at coordinate 4,321,826 of JAGVSL010000088.1, read as the reverse complement.
TTTATTCGTGTACGCACCAGACAGACACAAGAAAATTTTTGTGTCAAAAAGCACTTCAATAAACAGAATTAAAACACTTTATTTCTTTGAGTGGCATATCACCGCATGATGGGAACTCACTAGTAAAAAATAAATTCAACATTGAATTTGATACAAATCAAAACTTTGATTATGTACTTACATAGTTCTAAATATTATAATGCTTTGAAAAAATATATGGCAAACTGGTAAGTGGAATGAGAAGTCGATAAATGAGCAACGGAAATCGAATCTCCAATTTTATATTTTCTTCCAATATATTGACCATTGTTGGCTTCATGGTGCAGTGGTTAACGTCGTTGGCAACGGTTACTGTTGTCTCGGGTTCAGCTCCCGGTGCGAACAGTTTCATAAATTAATTTTTCAATCGATATATGGATTTCTATTCATAGGCATGAATGTTTGTGATGTCTAAAATTATCTTCCACCCATGCGATCATAATAACGGGGTATAGTGAGAGCAATTAGCTCCCTCCCTACTCGAAAAAGAGAGGTTGAGCAACTGAGTAACAAGCGATCGTAGAAAAACTTTTGTTGAGATGCCTCCAATAGGTAGGAGATCATAAGATCCATACTGGTAGTGGACATGGTAAAAAAATAATATTGAATTATGATATGTTTGTATTAAATTAAGTCATTTTATAATAATTATTTCAGATTTTTAAATTTATTCAGCGTTACTGAAATATTAAAAGGATCATAATTTAAAATTGTGGAATAAGTGTACTGCCTACCTTGAGTTGACAGTTAAAGCAATTCAAATAATATGAAGTATGATAATTATTATCTTCATATTCAATATCACGAATTCATCTACTAAGACATCAAATGCATATATGTTTTTTTGGATCCAAATCCTTCAAATATCAGTTTAGTAAATTTTCCATTCGGGGGCATGATTGTTAGTATCCGCAACTGAATGAAGAAAGACTTGCAGCAAAGGTTTCCAATCGGTCGAGCGCGAAGCAAACTTTAGTCAATCCACAAACATGGCTAGAAAAAATCAAATTACGGTCAAACTACTACAAATCCAGATATATGAAATGTACTGACTCCAGAAAAATACTCATATTAAAAGGATATCTACTTTCCAATGTAATCATTTTTTGGAAGTATGTACACATTTATGTGAATTTTCGTTTTATCATAAGAAATTTATTAAATCAAATATTGAACACGTTTGATAGATGATCGCGTAATTATAAGCCGAATTGTATGAAGGTTGCTAACGCTAAAAAATTCTAAATATTTAATTAATAATAATTAAACATAGATCATTTATATTATAATAATTAAATACATTTTAAATAATGAAAAAAAAATATATTTTTTTATTCTTCCTTGCTTTCTCATTTTTAGAACAGATTACTAAAATAATTTTGTTGAATCAATCGTCCGATCGCAATGATAATTAAAATGAAAATTGGCTCCCAACCTCAAAATGGTTGGGTATTCTTGATTTATAGCATTGACCACATGGTTGCAGGAATGGAATATCTCTAGTATATAGCACAAAATACATGTAGAGATATGTATGTTTGTATGTCTGTCGGTCACAACAACTCACTTTTATTTTCACACGTCATTTTGGCTGCAATTGTTAGTTCAACTGTGCTTTTTTTCAACTTTCAAATCTCAACTACTAACATTTAACCTAAAACTGAAAACGATGTATTTTTGACTTTACAAATTAGGAATAAGAAAATCAACAAGCGCTGCTTAGCAACCGCTTCATACCAAATATTTCGTGATTGTCATTGAAATATCATCGTGTTATTTAGTAACTGTAAAAATTTATAGTATACACGTCACAAATAATAATTTTTCATGTTTGAATCGTAAAATTTTGTATAAAATTAAAAATTTGGCAGAAAATTAACCGTCATGTAAAATTATGAAAGGTCCAACAAGTTAAGATCTCCGAACCATCGACAAAATTGAATGTGAAATGTAGCTTGGTAAATTGGTACATCTTGATGTGCACCTGGAATCGTCTGGTCAAAAGTGTCTTCCCAAAAGTGCTTTGGGAGAACAATAAGGACTTCATATTCTGCGTCTGACGATATTTTGTATATCGTGCTTCGAAAAAATCCTCACATTTCTTAAATCTTGATGGCGTCAACAAAGAGACTCTCATCAAGAGTGAAGGTGAGGTAATTTTAATCTTTTATTTTTGCTATTTTCAACTTTTAACATTATTAATAATTGATGACTATATTTTGTAGGTGTTTCAAGAGGTACGGTCAACGGTGATATTTTCAACTATCAACTAAATTCCAACATTGGTTGGCCAGCGCTTAAATAACCTAATATAAGCGTCCCCTATCTTTGGCGAAGCCGGGTAAAAAAACACTAGTTACATATTAAACATACTTTCAAATTATTAATGAATACTGGGTTTGCTCAATAAGAATTATTTACGTTCCTGAAAAACCCTTAAATTAATATTTTCTGGCAAAAATACTATATGTATTTATTAAACTGAATATAATATCACTCGATATACCGACGAAGCAAAATAACAATAACATATTATCCTATTCAATCATACAGTAGAGTGAAGTTTCCCCATCGAGTTTCTGGGGATCGTTTTCACGGGAGAGCGACCCAACACATAAACATGATAAATTTCCTAAGCGGGTTGGCCAAACGCGGACTCCCATCCGGAAGGTAATTATATGTAATGGTTTCCTTGAGGCGCCATTTCGGCAACACGGGTTGATGCAGACCTACGGAAGTATTTGCCGTATACAGCCTGATTATTTTCACCCTTTTTGCGGGATCGGGATCACGGTGATAATTGGCTACCGTAGAAGGGGGTTAGTTTATATTTTGGCAAAATGAGATATATAATATTTCGTATGGTTTCTTAATTTCGCATCTCAATTAAACCAGTCATGGCTTTGAAGACGTTAAATATCAATCTTCTTGGTGGAAAGACATTATGTTTATAAAAATAAAATACATTTCTTTGCACTAGTTTCCGTAAATTTATGAAATGGTCACGACCGATTCCACCCATTCTAATAGTGAATCGTACAAAAAATGTTGTTTTATTTTACCAGTCATATAGTATTATAAGTATGGAAATATAAAATATCTTGTAACTAGCCCTTTGTTCTCTCTACCAGTAGTATATCTTACTTATAATATGTCTTAATATGTCTAATGCTTTTTAAAGATAATTGTGAACTCACCAGTAGGTATATTATTTTAATACTGACAATATATGATAATTATTTTCAATTAATGGATGCATACAGTACATGAAAACCATTTTTTTTCACACTTTAGAAAAGTGGTCTCCAAACTTAACAGGTATAAGAACTGCATTGGATATTGCTTAGTGAGTACACAAATTGTACATAAAGAGTCCTTTAGACTTTAGAATGAGGAAGAGTTCATAATAAAAAAACATTTTATTAACATTTTTTCATGATTTCATATACGATTCTTTTTTTTATCTTGTATTGTGATATTATATGCGCAACAGACGATTTTTCTGTCACATCAACTTATATTTCAATAGAATTTGTAAATTCATCCCAAAGCTGGACTAATGGATAATGGACTCTTACGAAATTTTTCCTACAGTAGATATGACTTTAAAAAAATCAGACTGGTTACTGAAAATACCTCCGCAAGCTGCCGGTAGCTTGTGTTTGATTATTGATGTAGACCATGGTACTAATATGGAGACCATCACCAAGTTCTGTTAAATATGGGTCTGAGTAAATAAAATAGTATCAGTCTTTTCAAGAGTTCTCTTATTTAAATTGTCGATTATGAGTTTTAAAATATAATAAAATTAACTGAAAGTTTTACGCTTTCAGTTGATGGCCCACAGTGAATGAATAAATAAAAAGTGTTTTACGATATTTCAGATTCGGTTCAAGTTTCATTTTCTCGACCATAGCATGAAATTTTACGTGGAACGAAAATGCTATGTAGCTCCCTGTATATGAAGAAGCCAAGGTGTCGGTCACAACCTGCGACCCCAATATGTGCATAATATCCGAAGACGGTGATGCAACGTTAAGGATGACCGCTTTCGGGCTTCTAGTTTATATGGAAGTCATGGCGAAGACCTATAATTATTACGTGCTACGTTGCCTCAAAGTTTTTGATGATATCTAATACCGTGACATCACATTATTAACATCATAACGTCTTGCAACATGGAAGATTATTAATTGAACTAACTTCAACATTTGATATTAAAGTGCTCTATGTACAGTATTTAGATTTATTAATAAAGATATTACCATAGTAAATATTTTTATTCGGTTTCCAAGAATTTTTATAAACCAAGCGTTTATTCCTATCTGAAGCATAAATAGTGACGTCTAATGGAATTTCTCAGCAGTAGCTTGAATTAAATTCTTTTGAAATATTATAACTGTATGATCACAATGTTAAACTTGTGTACATATATTGTTTATTTTTCAGTGCTCGGATTGTTAAAATAACAACATATAAGCAATGATCAAGAACAAAGATCAGTATTTCTGAAAATATCAATGATAATATTGAACGCAATAAAACCCACATAAATAATAGTCTTAATCAAATAGCAAACTTGCTCGCAGGCAAGCTTATAGATATACTTGGATTAATTTGTTAAATAATTAGAATCGAAACAAATTTATGTGTGGTGGATCGATGTCACAATTTATAACATGTGATTCCTGATATAAAAGTGTCAACTTGAATTTATTTAATGATTTCAACATATTAAGCGAATCTAAAGAACATATTAAAAGTTTGTATGTTTCTTCTATCGGTATAATGTAATACATATATCCACTTTCACGTGTCAAAATAACTGTGTGAAAAAATAATACTTTGTAAATTTCTTCACATGCGTGTTCGAGTGAGAATATTGCATTTAATGAAGCCATAAAAATTCATTTTGATAAACGCTATCCCGTTGAATAATATGTATAATTGATCGCGAAATATAGGCGGCAGTACACGTGATGCTCGGTGGTTGCAAAGACCAGGTCACGCACCGAGTACTTCGTGGAAAAGCAGTTGCCCTGAAGGGAAACTAAATGTGATTGATGCCTTAGCAAGATTGACGCAGGGGCAGCGATAAGGCTGGGTTTCTTCACAGGTCTTATATAAAAGTCAACGTTAAATTAACGCCCTTTTTTGCACCCTTAGCGCCTTGAACTAATTATTGCGGTGGTAAAAATACGTTCTAATATGTTTGAAATATGGCGTGATTGTGCCCTAAAACTTTGATACAATAATTCTTAAAATAGCGAGAATCGAGGTGAACTCTTTTGAATATCTGGTAGTTGAACTGACTATTGGTAAATCAATCGCCTATATTTTAACAACTGTTTGTTGTACTCTTGTGCACACTTTTCAGTCGATTACCAAGAATATATCAATTCCATAAATATTGGTAACCGTCACACTTTATTGAATTATTAAAAGTGACGACCATTTTCAATTTCAATTTATCATGAACTGTTGGTTAATTGTTTTCATCACATGATATAAAGCTAAAAATAAAGATAAAATTGTAGAAAAAACAATAATAAAGATAGAGTAAAACGGGCTTATTTCACTTTTGATGTTGTTTGATTTTTTTTTTCATGATTTGCGTAATAAAAATAGTTACCTTTTAACTTGACAATCGTTGAAAACACCTATTGAGGATTTGTTTCAATTTACACCAATACAACTGTAGTGAATGGTGCGTTTAAAGTTGAAAACCTTGATAAGTTGAAGATTTTCTAATTTACTCGTAACTCGGAAAGGAAATGACATAACGAGCTGAAAATAGTCTGAATTACGCAAGTAAAATAGGCAGAAATAAATTTCATAATCGCTATATGCTTATGTTTGAATATTTTCAGACAATATACAGAAAATATAAACGTAAAATTTTACTTTTATATAAATATACTATAAAGATAGAGTCTGTGGTTCTTATAGTATTTACTTATAGTTTTTTTTAACTTACTAAGAAACAAAATCCGTATTGTGCGTGTCTGTACCTTTTTTGTGAGGCTTAGGCTGTACATCCGTTGCAATATTTTTCTTATCTTTATGAAACAAGCCAAACTTGTAGGCAAGTTGAACATTTATTAACTTGTTTGTATAAAAAAGTATTACCGAAGAAAATGAAAACATGATGCCAATTTATAAGATTACACAACAGAATCTCCGTTTCTTTTCGCATAATCAAGCAAAAATATTCGGTAAAAATACAACTTTTCAATGTTTACGTTTCCACAATTCTTTTGTTTGTTTTTAAAAAATTCAATTCAAACAAGTTTTGGTACACAATTCAAAAACAAAAGCTTAAGAAAATTGTTTCATATTCAAACAATGAATAGAAGTTTGTTAATAAAACATAAAACGCTCTATTGAAGTTTAACATAATGAGCAAACAAATAAATGGGTATATCCCAACCAGAGGAAGGAAGTGTTATATAAATGTTTGAAATTGAGAATTAATTTCATTTGATAATAATACGACCATTTATATCTGTAGAAGCACTCGACAATTATAATACGAAACAGTTTAAAAGAATATTAATTTTAACCAAAGGGAGTTTAAGCCCAAGGGCTCTACTATTTAAATTGTCGATTCTTAACAAGAAATAATACGATAGGATAAAAAGTGCTCAAATACTTAAAAATGCTGCCCATTTATTTTGACATAGCGCTATACACTATACTATGAAATGTGGTTAATGGAAATGCTTTAAGCTCATCGTAGGGAAAAAAGCTGCTCATAAATGTTATAAAAAATATACTTTCACAAGTATTTCGGTGTTATTGGTTTTATTTGTCGACTCATCAATGATATCAATAAATGCTGTTGAAATAGAATTACGGCTATGCTGAAAATGGAAAAAAATAATCTACAGCTAGTAATAGAATTGTCGGCGTCCGTGGCGCAGTTGGTAGCGTCGCTGGCTACGGTTACGGATGTCTTGGGTTCAATTCCCGATGCGGACGGTTTTCATAGATTGACCATTCAATGATTTATGGATTTCTGTTCGTAGTCTGAGTCCTCCCTTCCACCCATCCCATCCTCACGGGGAGTAGCGAGAGCGATTAGCTAACCACTAGTCCTGTCCTAGCCCTATCCTTCTATCCCTACTCTCTTCCAAAAAAAAGAGAGGTTTAGCAACAGAGTAACAAGCAGTTCTCGTAGAAAAATTCTGTTAAGATACCTCCATTAGAAGACCATATGCTCCACGTCGAGAGCGGACATAAAAAAAAAAGTAATAGAATAACACCAAGTGACAGAGAGACTTGTAACATTAGCTCAACACTAGCCAATACACACACATTCTCTCTGTGTATACGCAGACAGATAGAAAGAGTGTGTCTGCTGCATTACAAACACACAAAAAACATATTGTATTGTAATATTAATACATATTTTATATACTAAAGAACTTTTTTAAATGTAGAAAATAGATAATATTATTGTTAATTATTATTATTTCTAATGACAATATTCAATGAAAGAATTGATTGGACTACAAAAGTTTTAGATTTCCATTCAAAAATACTTGTACCAGAATGGATTAATATTATAGATACTTAGATCGATTGCTGTCACCAAATGATACTGTTCTAAGGCTTCCAAATACGGATAAATAAAATGCGTACATGATTAAAAATGTTGAAATCGAGTTCGTTAGAATGTTGACAGCATCTTAATTAATTCAGGTATAAGCGTTGAAGTTTTAAATTTGATAAAATATGATGAAGAATTTTAGTTAGGGAAGGGAAAATATTATCCATTTTATATTTTAATGATAATTTTGAAAGATATTTTGGTAAAATTGTTAAGTACTATGGCACGTTTTGTTCCCGAATAGACACGTGTTAACGAGTGTATACTTATTCAGCTTATATCGAAATTATAGCATTAAAATTAAGTACTGTATTTTGTTAAAAATAGATTTATATAAAATGATAAATGGTATGATATTTCCAACAAATCCAACATTAAAAAATCTTTATATAACATAAAAGATCAAATTATTAACGATGACATGCATAAATATTTGTGGCAATATATTTTTACAATGACGAAAAACGATATTATTTGTCGTGAAAATAAATCATAAGGTCTTGAAAAATAATAATGTGAATCTATATAAATGTATTTTTTTAGTATTTAGCCCAGTAAAATATAGAATTGAAACCCAAAGAATTTTTTTCGTTGTATGACTTGACATAAAAACTTTGCTGTAAACGAATTTTTACTCCAATAACCTTTACATACACAGTTTTAACACATTGTTTTTACATAATCGTAGAGAATTTTCTATACGTATTTCATATTTGTAAGTGTAAAATAGTTTTTTTTTATGAGTTGATTCCATTATGCTCAGAAGAAATATTATTATGATGAATCTTGATATTTCAAGCCATTTCACTTACATTTTAAAGACTTTCTTAGTACAAAAAAAAATATGTACAATTTATATATTATCTCTATGCAATGAAATAAAAATATCCGTGTAAATTTTATTTGATTGCCTAAATCATATAGCGAGAGACAACGAACGTTAACTAAATTTTGGTAATTTTGCCGACATCACTGATTTGTTTGATGAACTCCATACGAAGAAAATATCGCTCACAATTAGTCAAGACACAATATATAAACCAAATGCTTATAAGCTAAATTATAAATCAACATGTCACTAACTATGCCCCAAATAAACAAAACATCAGCAGCTCTCAGACGATCGATTTGCAACTTATGACCAGGCGTATTCACAAGGAAATTGCCTAGGATCGTTTCAGATGGTTTATGTCTGCATCGTTAAAATGAAAACTTGAATATTACTTCGGTTATGATCGTGTCTTGAAAAAAGTGTAGCTATTTTTAACAAAAAAATTTACCTTATGTTTATTTCAAACTAATAACAAAATGATTTTATATGGCTTACAATTTAATGCACTTTTGTTAAGATCGTATTCAATTTCACAAAAACGGTTTTCACTAATAACAAATACATTCGACAAAAAACAAATTTTTTTACTGAAAATAAAGTGATCCCACATAATAAAATACATTTTAACATGGATAAAATCGTTTTCACTCAATATAAACACTCAAATCGATGATTTATTGCTATTGTTTAAAATAATTGACGCGGTCAAATATCCCAAATGAAAGCTTATGAGATGTCGCTAGTTGTGCGTATTTGATTCTTTTTTTTAATATTTTAGATTTAAAATAATTTTCTTCAGAAACCTTCACGGGCGTGCGCCCAACAACTCACCAAAGTTTGCTTGAAATCGGATTAATGGGAAAGGAACGCTTACAGGACAAATGAACAAAGATTTTTTATATATGTATATATGTGAAAATATACCAAAAAACTATTCAATATTTTTTAATTATTTTTCCAGTAATCACAATCATTTATTGCATACGAATATTTTTGTTTTATTTTCAAGTAGAAAATAACGCATTTCATGAGTAAACAGAAACCTATTCAATTTGGATTATTGAGATTTTGTACACTTCCATGTATTTTGTCACTAACGACCCGGGTTTTGCCTTTCGGCATCTTCAGGCATTCGAGCACACGAATGGACTCGAACTGAGAGACAGTAAACAGTGTCTAACGCTTATATAGAAGATACAAATGCGACAAATATGTATCAAATGTATCTTCTATATAAGCGTTAGACACTGTTTACTGTCTCTCAGTTCGAGTCCATTCGTGTGCTCGAATGCCTGAAGATGCCGAAAGGCGAAACCCGGGTTGTTAGTGACAAAATACATGGAAGTGTACAAAATCTCAATAATCCAAATTTAATATTGAAATTCCATCAAGCACCCTCAGTCGATGTCTTAAATTATAGAAACCTATTCAATAATAAATTTGACAGATTTGTTAATAAATTTAATTGGATACCACATTCGCTCAGGAGTAGTATTTATGAAGAAGCAGGGTTCAAAGTGGACATGCAATATGTTAATGTAATTTATTTTGAAATCCATAAAACATAAATTAAAATTAATGTAATCCCTTTCAAAGTCCAAGCTATCAAAATGAGTTTGTGCTACTTTGTTAAAAGAATCCGTTTCTAACTGGAAACTATTAAAATAAAAGTTTAAGTGTACTAAGGTAATGCAATCTAATCCAAAGTGCAATTATTTATAACCCATTTAATATTATATAGTTTGCCAGAAAAAAGATTTAAATTTGTAACTGCTGACTCACTTTGAAAGTTTTGTTAATTATATTGCTGAGTTTCACTTCTTTTTTAAGCATCTTCAGACTAAACGAATATTATTTTTTTATTAAGTATGTATTGATTTGTAATTCTTAAATTATTGAAAGTACAAGAAATTACGAGTTGGTTGGTTTTACCGTTAATGGGACGTAGAGGGGAGACGTTTTCAATTCTAGGAATAACAATAACTCCTGTGGGGGGATTCCCAAGGGAAATAAATTTAAAAGTGAGGGGCTACCCATTGTATAAAGTCAACCCGTTCATGCCAAGAGGATGTATATTTATATTGTTAAATGAAGAGTATCTCAAGAGTAGTTTTTGTCAGTCGACGTATCTATCTCAAATATTTTCACATGTGAATAATAAATCTTAATTGATTTGTAACAGTTTGACCGTTACATGTTTATTTTCACTCAAAAAACATAAAAAGATATGTATATTAATTGATTAGACAATGATAGTCTTCAACAGTTATATTAACTATCAACAAGTATGTCCTTATGAATAGGGTATATATCATGATATGTCTTTACTCACTAGGCACAGAGACTAATTTTCAATTGTTCGCAAACTTTAATGGATTGTAATGCTAAATGTTATAATATTATTTTGAAATGCTTACCTGTACAGTGGTATTCCAGCATCATCGCGAAACCAAAATACCATGTGAACTTTATCCTGATTACCAGACGATATGTCGCATGGTAATTCAGCTTTCTTTCCTTCAACTGCTTGAACGTCCACTGTCCGGACTGAAAATAAATGCAAAATACAAATGTAATTATAGATTTAAAATACACGTTTTTAACATGGATGCAAAGAAAAAACTCCCTGGATAAAAAATAAAACAATACAATGAATTAACACTTTTAAGCTGTTTTTAGTAACGAAAAATATTTTTTATATTAAAATATAATAAACTATTCGTGGCCCTTGCAAAAATGATTTTTTAGCAATGTTTTTACATACTTTTAATTTAATCACGATAAAATTTCCCGTTAACTGATAATGATTAAGTTAGGTTTAATATTATTTACGAAGAGTTTTTTTTCCCTTCCCTTCCGTACTCATGGTGTAACAATGCGTTACTTCGGCCTTTAAACCTTTAAATTTTCTGTGAAATAGGTCATACAATAAATTGAAAATTTTGCTATTTATAAATAAAATAGTTCTATGTATATGTAATTAAAACTAGATTAAAGTTTACGTTTTCTTTGTCTAATTAATCATAGTTTGAAAACCTCGTCAATTTTATCATCGAAAACGACGAAATTATACTATAATATTCTATTAATATAGTATAGTAACGATCCGAGATGTAAGACCGCACCGCATACAACCGTTTTGTTTCAAATTGCACCGAAACACGTACGAGACTGTTCTGCTATGAAGAATTTCGATTCTTGCATCTTTTAATAATTTTTCATAGTTTGATATGTATTTCAGGTTTTACACACAAAATATGACGTAAAATAACTACTTAATACTATATAAAACCATATTTCACTTTTTGAAATTGTCATTTCGCTTTATAATTGCGTTTATATGACAAAACCCACACGGTAACACAATGTTAATGCATGAGATCCGAATGGGTTTTTTTAGCATGAAAACGGGAAGGCTAAATTCAGTTGTCTTTATGTATATAAACTATTCGCTATTTGACAGAATTTGGATTTTGATGTTTTTGAGGCCGCGGAAGTAGATTTAACCCTTTATAGGGCAAAGCGTGAAAACGGTCGATATATCGACCACTTTCTTTAAGGGCTATTATTCATACGCTGTCTATAGAAACGTAAACCTTGATAACTAAAAACCATATCGATAAAGGTTTTTAGTGTATTTATCGACCATCTAACTTTAAGTGTGCACCAATCACTCACAAACAATTATTATACGTAAGCGGTTGATACATCGACCATTCGGCATTCGCGGCCACAGCTGGAAAAGGATTTGTGAATAACATTTGATTTTGCAAATCATATTTTTGATAGTTATGTTGTGTTTTAAGGGAAAAAATAATTTATGTAATTATTCAATATGCATTTATTTATCGCTTAACAGTATTTTTTTCAATAAATAAACCACCGCAAATTACAGTTTTTCCAAAATTTTATTAGGTAATTTTTATTTTTATGGGTAAAATGTTGTTTGATACACAAGAAATAATTCGAAATAATATGGTTCGCAGTTAATTTCGGAAAAAGACTAATTTTTCATATAAAGGGTGTAATTTAAATTGGACCACAGCGAAATAAGTATGAGAACCACTGTACTGAATTACAATGTCAGAAAATGAGACATAATTTTATTTAATAACATAATCATCAAAAATATTTAAAATATTTTCTACTAAATGCTAAAATATTTTATTATTCTAGCTATCTAATTTCATCCGTGTTCAATGTCACCAGATTCCTGAATTCATTCACTAATGTTCGTAAAAATAAATGGGTAAAGTACAAATTCTAAGCGACCGGTTAAATAGTTTTAAGTGCATCACATCAGCCAAACGGAATAAATATTGATCGTCATGATTATGCTGAAAATATACAATTCTAATCGAATCTCCGCATTGTGTTGCCACCCGACGAAATAAACAGTGATTACAAATACACAAATTAAGTCACTTTGCATAATCCATTAGTGCTCCTTTTAAAAAGCGGACAAAGGCGGTTGTGGGTCGCTAGCCTTAGGCAACGTTAGCGACTCTACTATGAACAACAGACTAAAAAATAGAACAAGCCTCTCGCGATGAAATTATTACTGTAGCCATCTTTTGAAAAATATTGTTTTATTTATTTAATAAAACCATTGAAGCAATTTTGCTCAGATTTAACTTAACAAAAATACATATTTCATTAACATGGAGTTGAAATTTTTCCATTTTAATAATATAAATTATTTAATACGTTAAAACGGATTATTTCAGCTGTTAATTTGAGTTTATCCGTGTACTTAAATGTCGAAAAATGCAAAAGAGTGAATTCAGGCTCGTTAGTGACAATAATACGAAAGTCTGCAATATTTGCTATTAAAATTTCATTAAATGCCTTCCCCAATTGTAATCAATGGATGAAATATCTATATGAAAATTTTTCAATGCATTTTAGGAATATGTTTTAAAATTGATACTTTATAATGATGAAAGTCTTCTTTCATATAGTTCGTCTATTTGTAATTTGAAAGAAAGGCAGTTTTTATTTAAAACACTATTTTGAAATAATACAGTATGTTTGTGTTTATTTTATGCAGTAATTTGTAAAACATTTTTATGAAAGTATTCACATATGAAAATACTTATTAAATTTAAAAAAAAAATAACTATTCACAATTTTATTTATGACAAGAGCTTCTTAAAATATGTACGTAGATAGAAATGTCGATACTTTTAAGATAAATTTATGAACGCTATTTGTATACGTTTTGTTTGTATTATATTATTGTATGCTAAATTAAATAGATTTTTGTGATTTAATTAAGTCCACCTGCCTAAACTTTTTGTATTCACGAAATTAAGAAGTGCAGTGTATTCCTGGTGGAGCTAAAACACAGAGAGTTGATAGACCTTTTACTCAAGAATGGTTTACTTAACGACTGACTATGATAATTGATGATTCAAATAAGTGTTTATGAAATGAAATAAATATATTTATACACTTAATAATGGTCACACTTTTTCTTACCGCTAACGACTATTAACGCCATTTTCACTTGAATTTTATTTTTAAAAAATAAAATAGCTCTTGGCTTAAATTACAGCGCTCTTAACGATTTAATCACCACTCGTCTAGGAAACTAACTTTTGCGACAATAATGATTATTAAGATGTTTATACTGATGACTTAATTTCCTTTATAAATTTTTAAATTTGTTCTACTATGTTAATTTTACTTTTGTTTTTGTTTTCTGTGAAAGTGTAAGGGAACTTTGAAATGAGTTTTAAAATAAATCACTGAAAGATAAAAGTTGAACTGAAATATTATTTTTCTGTCGAGGTTAAATATTCCTAGCAATGATTGTGTTTAATTTGTTCGAGTTTTTAATTGGACTTTATCTATCTCTAAATTAAATTCTTATGTTTATGTTCACTGGAATAATATTTTAAAACATATTGGTTAGAATATTATTAATTAAATAAATTAAGAAGGAAATATTACAGGCTAATAACAGAATTATGTGACCGTTTGCTTTAATATGTGGCTTAATTTTTAATTTTAGCTTAGAAGTTATTAATTTGTAAGAGGTCTTTAATATTTGAATCATTAACACTATTTAATTTTGATATATAATTTGTTTGATTTTCTGGAAATTATTGTCATATTTCGTGAATCAATTGTGTGATATACCTAACAGTTATTAACAATCAATTTCATATAAATAGTCTTGTCAAGAGCTATTTTTTATCAGTCGATAGTCAATCTCCGTGATGAGCAAAACCTGTCCTGATCAAACAAAAAAAAATCGTGATTTGTTTTAAAAATATAATGCCGTTCCACCAAATATTGACAGTTAACACCTTAAAAGTGGCCGATTGAAATATTTTGTGTTATTTATGTTTATGTTTCATGCGAGTATTGAGAAAATAACGGTTTTAATAATATTATGAAAATTACCAGATTTAATGATGTTGTACTCCACTAAATTTGATATTTTTGATTCCACGACACGAAATGTACGATGCAAAACTAAATTTCTAATTTAACTCAAAAATATGTAACGATACTTTTCGCTTGACGAAAAAAATGTCATATAAAGGGCAGCATTTCATTCCCTGCAGTGAAACCCGTTTATGATTTGACACTATTAAAGTACTGGGGTAGTTTAAAGAAACCTTTTTTTAAATATTGCATACATATTTTCGTAGAAAAACGCATTATTTTTCAAAAAAATTTATTAGTTTAGGTAAATTATCATTCATTTCTATGAAAACGTTGAACATTGAAAACAAATTCAAAACAGAAAATTTTAAATAAAGAATCAACATTTTTTCATTTTTTAACAAAAAATCAATATGCAATTCGACAATTTAGTTTTTTAGTTTATCATAAATTCAATAGGTGTAAAATTATTTATTGGGATTGCATTCACTTTATTGGTATTACGAAAGAGGATTAGTGTATATGAAGAAGCAACAGAAATTGAATTATTGGATGAATCGTTATTATTTTTTTTAAGTTTACGTGTTATTAATTTCAATATGGACATTGAATGTTAGTTTGGTATCTTAAAAATGGATTTACATAAATCTATTCAGTAACTACGTTTTAAGAGGTTCAAAATGCATCAGTTGGGAAAATCCGGTAACTTCTTAGTTTTTTATTGTAATTGTAGTCAGAAATTGCCATCACACTCAACTGACATATTTTGTTTTGACAGTTGTACTATTTCAGTGGTAGATATGTATGGATTTTTAAGAGAAATATTTAATAGTTTTTATAAATTAGTTACTAAAACATATTTTTATATATTGTGAGAAAATCTTTTAAAATAAAACCTAAGAAAATTTGTAATTACGAAATTGTAAGTATATGCACAAATTTTGACAAAAAATACGAAAAGAAATATGTTCATGATCATGACAATAATCAATTTTTAGTATAAATTTGATGAATAATGAATTAATGAAAACAATATTTAATGCTCCTTTTTTTTAAAATGTAAGTGACGGAAGCGTTCCTAATATTTATAGTTATAATTCTACCATAAATTTGCATTCACGTACGTGAACCGAAAGCTTTAACTGGTGTCAGAATTAAGTGCAGGTCAATTTTGAACAATCACACCACATAGAGGTCCCCGAGGTCCCATTTTTGCAGCCACACTTTACGAGCGACGGGGCGTTCTTTTTTGCCAACGCTTGGCTTCCACGTAAGCGTCATAATACACCATTAAAGAGACGCTTCTCAAATGGTACTATAGTCTTGTACTCTTGAGTAGTAGACAATTCGTGATCGACCCAAGAACACAAGACTATCACAAAGACGCGGAGAACTTTGGTGTTTTCCTGTTTTTTTTTTGTTAATAAATGTTTCATTAAAAGAAAATAAATATAGCTTGATTTTATTTTGTACGAAACAGTTTTTGGTGTTTGAACCAGAAAAAAAACAAATTATTCCAACTATGCGGGTTAAATTCTAGAATGAGATTATCATTTTATTATCAACTTTTTTAAATGATTTTCAATCGTGTCAAAAAATATACATATTTCATATAACGATTAAGAGCATAATCTAATGGGATTTACAAATGACGGGACTACGCCTATCTCTTCCTACTACAACCAATACCTTGAATGTTATGTGAAAAGAGCGATTTGTTTGAAATTTGTATTTTTAAGCTCCAGTATACTATGTTCACACTCTTTGGAAAAAAGAGTTTGAAGAAATGACTTGCAAACATTAACGTTCTCAAAAACTTACATCAAATTGCATTGTGGAAGCGGGAATGAACAAACTTTTTATCCAAAGTCAGTTAAACAAAAATATGTCCAAATGCATCCATTATTAATTTCAGATATTTTATATATACCATTATTTATAAATATTTATCAATAGATGATTATTAGACGAAAAATTAATTGCTTAGAACTGCTACGCATGCCATCGCCAAAAAATCATTTTCTATATTTGTGAATAAATGAGGGAATGTATTGAATTTAATATGAACTGATTTTTTTGGTTTTAAATATCCTAAAAATGTGTACCTGCTTTTTATACAAATAATATTTCTTTAAAATCATCTTTTTTTATACAAGTAATAATCAAACAGTCAATTGTAAAGATTCGTATTTTAGTGAGAATACATTTTTTTGAAGAAATACTTTAGAATTCAATCAAAGTATACAAATAAATTTGTGTTAACGTTTTATAACGAATGAACTTTAATAGAGAATCCAAATTTCACACTGGTATAAATAATTTGATTGATTTATATTCATTCATAAATTCTTTTATTCTGTCTGCAATAAATTCTTCAAATGTTTTTTTTTTCAAATAAAATTGTATGCAAAAAAAATGTATAACAAAAACTTTTGTAAAGGTATCAGCCAAATATTTCAAGATTCTAGACACTCAATAAAAAAAGCAAACTCTTTCGTTTTTTTTTCGTTTTACAACTGAAGGCACTTATCGGTTGTCCTAACTGGAAACTTGAAAACCTTAAATTCCTGCTAAATACCTTCCCAACTCGAGGATTTGCTTCGACATTTGAACTGGCGCTGAGCGTACGAAAAATGTAAAAGATTTTATCTCAAAAATTTGTTTCCTTTGTGAAAATATCATAGAAATCTTTGAAAAATAAAGTGTAGCACATACGAAACTTAATGTATTCAAGATGTTTTTTCTAACGCATAAGAAATCTGTAAGCTTGATTTATTTAGGGATTTGTTTGTTTTTTTTTGTTAAAAAAAAGAAAGGTATTTGATATTTATTATTCCAGAAAACTGTTCAGGTGAATTCATAGTTTTGTATTATTGACAAGTTAACAAAATTACTTGTTTATAAAAGTGAAGTTTTCACCATTTCAAATTAATAGTTTTTTCTGTATTTTAATATGTTGATTATTTTTTGATTTATAAAATCAAAATGATTAAAAGAAAAAATATATTAGACCTAACTGTTTATTATTTCCAAGGGACCAAATATTTCAATTTTTAAAAGCACATGAGATCAACTTAAGGAGAAATGACATCACTTACACCCATATCCAAGATCTCAAATATTAGATTATTAAAATAAATTTGATACATACTTAGGCTGGAACTTGAACCCACACCTGTATGTTACTAGGGTACAGATATTATCACTAGATAACAAGAAGGAAACAAATATGAATTTTACTCACTTTACTGTATGTATACAGAATAGTGAACGCAAATTTATTTAATATCCATTTGAATACTTGCTTGGTATGATGCCACAAACATGTTTTACTTACTATTTTCAGTCTGTATTATCAGAAGTAAATTAAAAAAACGATTTTTTTATTTTTATTCTTAATTTGTATCAGTAGTAACTCCTCCTAGGTTTATGCTAATGCTAATGATATAAATAAATATACAGAGTTTTTGTAATACGATTTTACTTTATATCGTGTGTGTTAAGTAAAATTTTATTATTTCTATGAAATGTCTTACCTTGTTTCTCAAGCATAGCACTCTTGATAGGAGCCGCTGGGTGTACTGCGAACAGCCAACAAATGGCTGCCACCAGGAACTTGTTTTCCCACATTCTACGTTTGTGGTTTACTGAACTAATGAAGCAGTTTGGCGCTGTTTAGTTACTTGTTTACATTTTAGTATTTCACATCGCAATGCACATATAATATTAACTTAATAAATCTATAGCGAAAGCTTTATACTGAATATTTTTTAAGTGTTACTATTTTTCTACGGGTTTTCATGTTTCGAAGAACGTTTCATCAACCTGGAAAAATAAAATAAAAAAATATTAGGAGCAAGTACGGTTGCAGTAATATAAGAGAAGAAACTACTGATTTAGTATTTTTTTCTGTAATAAAAAGACAATATTTTGTGCCGTTAAAACCAAAATTTTAAACACTTCAATTAATAGAATGTTGACTTGCTGTCAAATACAAATAAGATAAATACAAGAGGACAACTATTTGTTTATACACTATTGTATTTTTAATAAAAATAATGACGTTAAACTTGGAAATTGTGGGGAATAGCCATGATGAATGAATAAACAATGCAATTAATTATTTTTAATTGAGCATGAATTGCCAAAATGGTATCCCCCAAATGCATCAAAAATACTTTTATATATGGTTTAAATGTTTCCGGAAATGTTATTATGTAAATTGTTGACTCGTGTTTACTGATTTTGAACATATTTAACCGATCAACATTTAACGCCCCTGTTGTATATGGGATAAAAAAATTAAATTTATGAAAAAATTACCATACTTTTGGAATTGTACCATCAATTATTGAAGGTACGCGAAGGAACTTCAATATCAGATTTGAATTGTGAAAGTTTTTGACAATTTAATATGTTTTGCTATACTTGACAGTTAGAGTTCGTCTGTGTACTTGAAATCCCAAAAATCCCAAAAGGCCAAACAACGGAAGCGTACTGAATTTCAACGATTCAAATTTATACTATCCAATACATAAAGGTAAAAATAGCAATCTATTTAGTTTCACCAGAGTTATGAAACAAAGTTGATAGTTGATTCAGCATCACGCCGTCGTCAGGACTATTATCAAAATAATACTAAAAAAAAATTTTCAATAGTTTAATGATACTAGAAAAAACATTTCTTAACAAATAATTTATATTTTAAAAATTAAACACAATTCATTTGTACTACTTTCACATATTTATAATGATCAGGACCGGTTTCGCTCATCACGAGATAAGTTGATTAGTTGATAAGATGATGAGCGAAACCGGTCCTGATCATTATAAATATGTGGAAGTAGTACAAATGAATTGTGTTTCATTTTTTAAAATATAATGTCTTTCCATCAAGAATTGACAGTTAACACATTAATAGTATAGTGAGTTTTTTTTTACTTTTGTGTGATCAAAAACTCTATAAATGCCACAACTGTGTACGTTTTCGTACCAAGTTTCACGTGTACGTCATAAATAACACTTACTTTATTGATTGATACCATAAAAGTTACGTTAGTTTCATACTCCACAAAGGAAAACAAGGAATCGATTTTCTTGTATTGTTTTACCGCTTTTCCTATTGTGTTTTATTTATTGCTACCAATCAAATTTAGTCGGTCTCATTTCCGCAATAAAGGAAACGTTTCATTCAACAAAAATAAATTTTACAAAAAAAATCCGATCAAGTAAGAAAATTGTCTCGGAGAGGATATTAGACGAAATTGGGAAGGTAACTTAGTATTAAGAAAGGTCCTCGAAAGGGACTTTGCGGAGGTAATTTTGCGATCGAAGTCTTTGTAAAAGAGACGTGCCGGGGAAGGAATCTTGTGAATTATCGACCACCTCATACCACGCGTATCACTACCTATTAGGGGGTTATCGTCAGTTGGATATGCAGAACTCATATTATCGCTACGTATATAATCATTACCCATTAAATTTGATTGATACGAAATAATTATTGACAAACGTTCGCTATGACATCATTATTAGTACTCCGATGAAATAAGAGGTTTTAAAAATAGTTTTACGTACGTACTGATAAATTATAACAGTTTAACACAATATAATAAAAATAAATTATAAAAATTTTTGATTTATAAAATTAAATTTGAAAAGTAATAGCTTTCGTAACAGAAATAAGATAATAGCTATGTCTTGCTTTTAGAAATTTCTAAGATTTTAAACGTTAAAAAAAGTACGTTTTTTTAATACGTGGTATTAGTTCAAAGAGTTTTACTAAGAATTGAATTTTCTCAATTGTAAACGTTTGGTTGATATAAATTTTAAGTGATGTAAATATATGCCTTTATTTTTTTGACATATCGTCTGTCTAATCTGCAAACCGGCTTATTTACTCTACGAGAGCGCATTTTTCAGGAAACAGAAAAACTTAAAAATTTTATCATAAAAAATTCTAGAAATATTTTTTAGCATGTCCGGTCTCAATGTGGAATATATGGCCTCCTAATGAGTCAACGACGTTTACTACTGCGCCAGAGAGCCAGCATTTTGAAATACTCATATTGAATTTAAATGCTCACTGATACCTAGTATATTAACCGTATTATCAAACAATATAAAAAAAAAAAAATGTTTAATTTTTATCTTGTAATATCGTTTCATTAATGATGCACTGTTTCTATAATTTTAAAGTAAATAAATATTTACTTGATTGACATCAAGGTTTTTTTGTTTTTCTTATTAAATGATTATTAACTCTCAACATAAATTTAAATGACGAGAGCTGTTTGATGTACACCTCTCTCATAATCTCCCTTTGGAAAGAAGAAAAAGAAGGGTGTTGACAGGAAATTACCAGTTACACTTATGTATTTTCTCTCCCTACGCCCCATTTTTAGAATTGGATGAGTAAAAGGAATTGTTAACATCAAATACATCGATGATTGAATTTGAAAAATACTTTACCATTGCATTGTTCTTATGAATATCAAAAAACTAAAAATATTTCAATTTAATATTTGAAAATTAAACCTGAAAAACTGATACAGTCAAACCAATTATTAAAATAAATCTAGATAAATCTTATGTAATGTTTTTTTGTGCTTGAAAAAATAAAACAACTTTTTTTATTATTCATAAATAAGGCGTGTTATTGTGTTTTCACCCAACAATTTGAACATGCGTATTTTCAATGATATTAGGAAAAGTTTAAAATCACAAGGGAAATTTACTGTGATGTTATGAAATGTGCGTATCTTTTCTGCATAACTTGAAGTTATGTGAATATTGTTTATCTCACCCGTATGTGCATTATATCATATTTTTACTAATCGAATAAGCCTATTTCATAAAACGACCAAAAATGATAGATTTTTTGGGAATACATATGAGTAACTGGCTGTTTGTATTTTAACAATCTTTAATGTTGTATAGCTACTACATTTTATTTATAAATTTACATGCAAGTAATAAAGAGCTTTCGAATAAAATTAAATATTTTTTAAAAGTCTATGATAGTAAACATTTTATAAAATTTAATCAAGAATTTAAGATCATTTTTTGTGGTATATAATATGATGGTATTTTTTAAAATTGTTTTTGAATTTAGCTCATTTAAAACTAAAGTAAAGTGCTGTCACCAAATTGAAGTTTTATCCAATTAAAACAAGATATCATCTCAATATAAAAATTTTATTAACGAAACATTACTTGCAAAAGAAGCGATTTTTTTATTAATTGGAATTTACTACACAAACTTTAAAACAGAGGAAAAGTATTTCAGATGGTACTAGTGTCACAAATATATTCACATTGAATTATGTATGAATAACTCACCCTTACGAAGAGAGTAAGTATAGTAGAGTAGTGGTGAGCAAATTGCATCTGATGGATGGAAAATTTTGACATCACAGACATGAAGATTATGAAACTGGTATTTGAACCAATGAATTCCAGAACCAAAGCCAATGATAATGTCGATTTGGCTACAGGTCTGACAAATTTACTAATGATTTGAGATATTTATACATCATCATAGATTTCTGGAAAAATTTTATCACAAAAAAGATAAACATAATTTTATGTTAACTACCTTAAGTTAGTAACAGTGAAAACTTGATAAATAAACTATTTTTATTTCTGAAAAATGTGGCATCTACAATATCAAAGAAAACGCACGGAAGATGTGATTTGACATCCTGCGAGAGAGCTTGGGTTCTTGAGATAAGATTCACCCTTATCTATCTCAGGGTTGGTTTGTGTAGAAAAACCTACGGCCGGATATATTTTGAATAGAATACGGTTAATCTATTGTACTTTATTAGGCATGAAAATTCAAAAGAAAAATAATTAGGAATCATTAAACTTATGTACTATTATAAACAATTATTATATTATAAACATAAATGATAGTCAATTATTATAATAAGGTGTATTTTGAGTCATAAGGTAGGGTCGACAAACCTTTTTCTATTGAAATGCTTCATTCATTTATCTTTAAATCAAATAAGGCCGCATTTAAGGAGCATACATAAAAATGTATGTACATTTGTTTTAAATAAAGGAAAAGAATGAAATTTATTTATTATATGTATTTGTTTATTTCAGTCAAAGGGCAGCAGTTGATACTTTATTAGACCGCAGGTTTGTCATCCCTGTCGTCGGGTATATAATGTTATATTATGTAACTTCACGCATGTTTTGTTTTGTGAGGTTTTGACAGTTTCAAATTTTTTATACATTTTAAATGGTGAATACTTTTCAAACGTTTAAGAATTTTTTTTTATTACTTGTGACTCTATTTTATTGTTAATTTTGGTTTGCAATGCCAACGATCAACAGCAATACGACATCAAAATAGTTTGCGTTGTTATGATGAAATTACAGATATCATATAAAGTAACATAAGGGAATGTGTACGGCGATACTTCTAGGTATAAAACGAATGATTTTCTAAATGAATCAAACTTCAGTTATCTAAGAGTGATCTCCAAATCCATTTCCAAATTAAACAGTTTTCAGTTTGACTGTAGTTAGCCACAACAAACAGCTGTCCGAGATGACGTCCCGTGATACCGTAGGTAGTGGTACCGAGTAGCTAGTCATATATTATTATAATAATGACAATAGCAAACACTAATGTAGTTTTCGTTATTATTCTGGTTGAAAATACAGCCGCTGAAAGCAACACAATAAATCCTCACGAGGATGGGAAAAACATAAAACTCGGAGATAAACAAAAGTAATTTTTAAGTTGGGCGCATCGGAGCGAGCCAGCCCGCCATGTTAATGCGAATTTACATTTTTCTTGCATTTCAACACTTTTTAATGTAAATGCACGGAAAGAAAAAAAATCACACAGCTTTGCACTTCCGCAGTTGCGAGGTACAATTTTTAATATCACCCCGAGTGGTCCACTTATAACGCCCATAGCATTTACATCTTATGACTTGTCACAGACAATAGTATAAAAACGCTTGGATTTTCAAATGTGCCTGTTCGTAATTGTATACAATGAAGTAATAATAAATAATTTTAACAGTTTAATTAATATTATGAAAACTCTAAATAACGAATAAAGCATAATTTATAGGCTCTCTCTCATTCTAATTTCCTTCTAAATTACTACTTCTATTTTCCTACTGAAACTATGAGTAAGCGACTTTTAAGGTTTTCAATTCTAATTAGATTTTGTTCGTTATGTGATGAGAAGACTTTGGTATGCTAAGTTTCTATGGATAAAAAACGCTTATTCTACCGGTAATGGAGACGATTGTTTTAATAAATTTTGGTCTGCTATTTTTTGTTAGTGTTCTAAAAAATTTGGTACGATCGTTTAATTTTACAATCATAATAGTAAGAACTAAATGCATGATCAATACTGTAAACTCTTTCAAAAACTGCAATAAGCAAATAGAAAAAGACATTAATGCGTGGTTATTTAACATTTAGCAATATTATACGCCAGATGGCACTGACAACTTTCAAAATTCATTAAACTCCCGTAGAGGTGCTGTGCATTACAGACAGATACATCAGACACGATAAGTAATATCTTCAAGAGCGACCTTCCGTTATGTCTGAAGCGTAAAGTTTTCGACCAATATGTGCTACCAGTGTTAACGTATGCCTGCGAAACATGGACTTTCAATACACGAGAGGTCCAAAGAAAAGTGGCGCAATGTGGCATGGAAAGGTGCATGTTGGGCATAACGCGTAAGGTCCTCAAAAGAAACCAATGAATAAGGAAGTCAACGAGAGTGAGAGATGTGATAGAGGTCACCAAATTGATGAAATGGCAGTGGGCAAGACATGTCACACGGTGAACGGACAACCGCTGGACAAATGCAGTCGTTCAGTGGTACCCGAAGGGCACAAAGCGGCCTCAGGGGCTTCCCTAAGCCCGCTTGATTGACGAACTTGTCAGGTTTGGTGGAAGTACGTGGCAGCGTAAAGCTAGGAACCGAGAAGAGTGGAGGGAGATGGAGGAGGCCTTAATCCACCAGTGGATCGACCCCGGCTGAAAATGAAATGAATATCAAGACGCAGATATATATATATATATTTCTACAATTATTGTACAACATTTTAAAGATTCCATTTTAATATTGAAATTCCGTTAAGCACCCTCAGTCGATATCTTAAACTATTTAAAAAGTGTTGACACCCACAATACTACTTTATTACAGTTCACGAAATTATATCTAGTATGATTATTTTTGTTAACGGAATCAATTATATTGATATTTTAGAAATTTGAGTAATCACTACTGATAAGATTGCAAGATTTAATAGCAATGTTATTTTGTTTATCTGATGGTTTAGTTTAAGTTATTGAAATTAAACATTTAAATAACGATTTTTAGAAGGGTGTGTGAGACAGGACATGAGAAGTAAATACGTTTACGAACACAAATGTTGTCATCTCACACCCTTCGAGACTCGTTTTGCAGCGAGAGCTTTTGCATAATCTATTTAAAAGTTATTCATAGACTTTTGCTACTTTCTGGTCATTATTTAAGGCCATAACGCATTTTGGCACTATTTGCGTTAAATAAATAATACGAAAGGCGAAACACTTAATTTGCATAGATGTTGCTGTGCTAACCGCTGTGGGACTAAACTGTTTATTAGATTGTTTCGCAACTTCATCAACTTGGACTCGGAAAATTACAAACCCAGCTAAATCGTTTGCATACTATGTTTTATAAGCGGGTATTGTTGTGTATACAAGTAATATTTCGTTGATTGACAAATGTAACAAAATAAACAAGAACGTAAAAAAAACTGACAATGTCTGACTTTTGTCACGCTATGATTCTTAAAAAAATAAAAGTTAATAAAACGAAATTGTACGTAAAAAATTCGTGGATCAAAACTAGGTACCTAATAATAAAATATTTTTTTTTTTAAATAAAACAAAAATTGTTTGTACTACTTCCACATGTTTATAATGATTTGGACCTGCTCATAACGAGCATTATCATCTGATAAAAACAAAATTGTCACAGGGCTATATTGTGATGAGCGAAACCGGTCCTGATCATTATAAATATGTATAAGCAGTAAAAATAATTTGTGTTTTATTCTAAAATATAATGCCTTTCCAAAAAGAATTGACAGTTGACACGTTAAAAGTGAATAAAATATAAATTAATCTTACATGAAACCATGCGATAAAAGGAGTTATTAAAATTATACACTTGAATTTAAAGGAAAATCGGCATTAGACTGACGAGTGATTTTAAGTAACGATTTCAAAATAAGACAATGATTTAAATTAATTTTAAAAAATAGCTCAGCGCGAAATAGAATGTTTGAGCACCATGATGTTCGTTAATCATCAAGAAAAGACAAATGAAATAAAGTTAGATATATAAAAAAAAGATTTATTAATTTAAAAGAAAGAGAAAGGTTCCGTGGATAAATACGATACATAAAAAGAAACGTAAACAGTTTAATGCATATTATATATGATCAGGTGTAGGGACCTAATTAAGTCCCATCCTTCGTGCGTCAATCCATCGTCATCTTACTGCCGCTCGCTCTCCTGGAGATTAACCAGTAGTCCGGCATCCTTAATTTCACTTGGTAGACTCTCGCGGAAGAATGACAGAAAACCCATGGATCAAAATTCAGTGGGATTTTAATAATCCCCTTTCCCGTCGTTCGATACGTCGATTGCGTTGAGAGATTTTCGGTCGTCAAAAATTTTCATTTAAATGTCCGGGAGACATGTTCGGATTCATGTTACGGAAATGGCAACACTATCAATCATCATATTTATATTTTTTACGACTACCAAAGTTTATGAAAAGTACTGCTGTAGAACAAATATTTATTTTGATAATGAAATCCATTTTTATATTGATGTTCAATAAATGATATACCTAATATGAATTAATATACGTTTTAAGCGCCATTTTTAGATGATCTTTGATAGATGAAAAGATTCTTGTTTCTTTAGATTTAAAGATAAATAAATGTTTATAGATCATACTTAAATAACAGTTTGTATTTCTGTAAGAAATGAAAATTACTGTATCCTAACGGTACAATAAATATTTTTAACCAAAAAATAAATAAATATTAGAAAAATTGTTTGAAGCAGTGCTTTAGTTTGTTTCATAATCAAGGTTAAATAACACAAAGGTGCGAATTTGGATTGATGAAATTTTGTATTGATGTGATATTGTCATCTCTTATTTCACAACCTATTCGATCTTGAGAGAGATTTATCAACTTTTATTTGAAAAATTTTGTTTCTCTCTTAAACCTTTTTAAAACGAGAGCAGGAGTGATTGAAAGACAATTATTTCTCATAAAACACTGTATGTGTGTCAACATGTGGTAGTGGAAAGCATCTTACACTTTTTTTTACTATTCTCACATTTTTACACGCCATTTTTAGTTGAAAATACTTGTGGGATGCAAAAACCGATTCTGATCATTTCATAAAATGGTGAAAGAAATACAAAAAATATTGTATTATCTTTATATATATAAATAGCTCTTCACCAAAAATTGACAATTGAGCCACAAACGTGCTTTGCGCATTTTTAAAAATTTATTTGGGTATTAAATTGTTTTATTTCTTAATTTATTTATTGTACATCGTGTTATTATCTCAGTACTCAGATTGTGATTTCTAGATTTTGGAATGAGCACGAGAATCGGAGCCAATTTTCGGAAATTAAATTTTAGTAATTAGATATCTTAATTGCTACGAGCTTTACAATAACAGATAATTGACTTTGTCTGACTTTGTGATAATCACAACACACATAATATATTGTTTATATCGAGCTCACCGTTAATATCGTATTCTGATTAGTAATCATGAAATATAATACGTTTGGTGGCTATATATAAATCAGTACTCTGCATTGTTTTCATGATAGCAATAATAATTAAATCTGTTAGAAATTTTACTGAATTTAAAATTGTATTAGAAAAAAACGAGTAATCATAATATTTTATATGAGAGTATAATACAAAATTTAATTTATACTCATATAAATGATATTCGTGGTAAGTTTACAGCTTACGTACCTACTCACTATTTAAAATTCCAAAAAAAAAGGTTGATAAACGAGAATTGTAAATAAATTAGTCTTTTAAATACTCTTTTTCGGAGATAAAAGTATGGTACTGTAAAAGGATCAGCTTATCAATTTCTCTAAGCCCTGTTTTAAAGATCGTACATGAGGTTAATAGGAAATAATGTAAATATTATTAACATAATTTATGCTTTCAGACGTAAATCATTCTACGATTTAAAAAGAATCGTTCAAAAGTATGCATGTAATTAAAACCAATGACACCCCGCAAACGAAGAGGACAAACACACTAGTGTCTTAATCTCTAGGCTACAGGAATGACTTAGTGTAAATACATTAGTTACCTCCAATAGAAAATATTGAGTTAATTTTACATATAAAGAACATGAACTGGTTTCGCCTATTGCGAGTAGTGATCAGTTAAAAATACTCGTGATTATCACAGCCGATACTGATCGTTTTATTATATTGTAGAATTAGAGTAGAAAAATGTGTTTTTTTTTTTCATAAATATAAAATCTTTTCACCAATAATTGAAAGTTAGCACCATAAAAGTCGATAATCATTTATGCGTTTTCCAAACATTTTAATAGAAATTTATTTGGGTTATTCCTCATTGAAATTAATTTATAAAATGTGTTTTTATCAACATTCTAAGAAGTGTTACACAAGTTTGTTTTTTAATATGAAATATGTACTTATATTGTATTTAATTCACTGGATTAAAAGATTGCGTTTGTTTATTTTGAGAAATGAACATAGATATTCAATTTTCCAAATCGATAAGATTATAAACTTAGAGTTGAATCGAGACGAAATGATATTAATTCCTTGCAAATGATAGACCATCGAATAAGTTCAGTCGATAATATTAATTGCAGTAAGTTTGCGTTTTAGACTTCTGCTTCAGACGGAAGCAGTCTGCCTGAATAATTAATTAATTTCCGCATAATACCCAGCGGTAAACAGATTTATACCCATCCGTAAACCAATTATACGAAATGAAAAGTAATTATGACGCGATTTATATTTTTAGGAAATGTCTTTATTTAGAAAGCAAGGAGTACTTGAGTAATCAATAAAATATACAAAATATTGTAATGAATTCCGTAAACAATAGGTATAATTATTACATAATGTGAAAATGAAAACAATTTTCGGTCATCACAACACAAATCTTATGATCAATTAATACATTTTAAAGATGAATTCAATATAGAGTAGAGAGTTAATAACTGTGAAACCAAATAGAAAGAAAAATCTAGATAAAGAGAGTTACAATGTGTAACTTTAAGCACTCAATTTTAAAATCCGTTTATACCTAGCATTTTTATAACTAAAACCTTTGTAATCTTAAATATAAAATGAAGACTTTGACTAGTTGCACTTATTGATTGAGTAATTATATCCATTCTTATTGTGGTATTATTAATTAATCGAATTAACACCACATAAAAAAATTCAGTGCTTCAAGTTTTGACACGAGTATTTCGTAAATTTGCATGAATATGTATACAACTGTTACCATATGCATATTTCCATCAATAAAAGGGGGGTAGCGAGATATAAATAGCTCATAGTAAGCCAATTGCTGACCCGATTCTTACTGTATTTGAAAAGAAAGGTTGGGCGACGGGCTGAAACTTTTTGTCAAAAAGATTCTACTAAAATGCTCCGTGAGAAGTGCAAAGGCATTTAACTGAAATTTATTATCAAAAAGCTATTCAGAGTTTCTGACGCAACAATATTATAGTAAAATACATTCATATAAATGCTTCATTTGGAGTAAATATGTTCAACACTTTGAACGGACGTTGTCTAAAAAAACAATATAGCATAGTTTGACGTAGCCAATGTGGTATATCAAAGAAAAAAAGATAAATTTAACAGTAGGAACAAAAAATATTGGTAACAATGTTCAATTGATAAACCACTTGAAAAATAAGTATTGAAATGGAGAAAACATAAAAGCGCGAACTCGGAAAAACTCATAGTTGTGTTTCTTTGGAGTAAAGTCGCATGGAAATAGTTGATCCAACTTTAATACTAATGGAAAGGGCGGCAAAGTTTTTCGACAGGTTTGCGAGCAAAGTGTTGAAAGCTCTTTGAAGGAACAGACGTATACATATATACATGTACGTATAATAAACTGAGCAAATTTAGGAGGTAGTGAAATTTTTCTACAACGCATGTTTTCTGGGTGGTGCTCGTGAGTTGATTACTAAAAGTTTTATGATGTATTTTTATGCTTCACTTCTAAACTACTTACTAAGTGATGTAATTTGTTTTCCTAGAAAAAAGCAGATGTTTTCTGCCAACAATAAATACACGCAAGAATAAATATTTATTTGGCTTTTTTCCGACCATACAACTTGTTGAAGATTGACAAGTAGAAGTAATGGCTAGACAACAGCCGGCAATTATAAGGTTTTTAGCTAGCCATAAAGGCTTATCTGTTACAAAAAGGTAAATTACATTTGGTGTAAAAATATTAAAATTCAGAATTAAAAAAATACATTACAAATGAATTTCAACCATATTAATAATAACTAATCGTAATGTTAATCACACACTATCACAACATTGATGGTATCTTAATATTTTTCTAAGAATAATGTGTATGAAAATTAAAAAATAGCGTTCAAATTTAAAGCGACAATGAGTTCCTTACATCCAGGGTTTCACCTTTTGGTATCTTAACTTCAATAAATCTGTATTTTATATCGAATATAAATCTATGTATTATTATTTCTTTAACTGATGGTGCTCGATGTAATTTTGAATTTCTTTTTTTTTGAATCCTCATTACTTTATACGTTTCAAACGAATTGAAGTAATGGCAGTCGACAGAGCCTATTTGAAAAGTTGAGTGAAACATATTGGATTCCAGATTTTATGAATGCCAATAACTTCCATGTGAAGGATTTTTTGCATCCGTTTTGATACCTAATACCTGTTTTTATCCAGAGACTTACGCTTGCTTTGTGCTGTAAAGAATATCATACAACTTATTTGTCAGTCCAAAAAACTTTCAATCTATTTTCATAAATTAATTTCAATTTAAATCTGCATGGAAAAACAAATTAACAGAATTATAGAAACACTAGAGAATTTTATACAAAAAATCAATATATTCATGGAAGGATTTGATAAATTTGTCTCATAGTAAAAAAACACATAAAAAGGTTGTAGGCATAAGTTTATACTTCACAGAGTCCATTATTAATTTTGGATTTAATTTAGGAAAGGTAGAACCGTTACGTTGTTTTAACTGCTTTTGTATAAAGCTTTTACGAGCAATGCCGCAATTTAAAAAATACATATAAATTACGCACAGCTAAGTTAACTTTCTCGTGTAAAATTAAAATATTGTTATGATGTCAATTAAAGCGGTCGTAAAAAGAACAATAAAAAAACTCTTAGAAAAGTGATTTGAAATGATAACGCAATCAGAAATACAATTAAAGATTTTAATTACGAAATCAGTACGTAATTACAAAATTTCATATTGATAGCATTTTTATATCTTTCACTAATTGCCAAACCAACATAGTACAGAACGTTAAGACATATTTTATAATCAGCTGAAATATACTTATTTATGAGTTAGGTATATATTATTTCGACGAGAGATGTCACTGAGCAATATTTTTTATTCTTCTTAATTTATCGAATAGAATAAACATTGTTACGTATTGTTTGTACATTTAGGTAAATGCTCTACTTATAATCAATCACATTTTGGTTCATATCTCGCTCAAATAATGATAATATTAGTTAAAGACTTATTTATTCAATCAATGGTTGCTCATTAAAATTAATAACACATATTACTGAATATACTATTGACGTTGTATTGTAAGTAGTCTAGAATAAAAGTGTATTCTCAAAAAATCAGTTTTGAAAAAATTGATATAATATACTACTGCGTCACTATTTTCTGCATTTTCAAACGAATGATTTTTTTTCTTCTATGTCCGCTCCCAATGAGAAGCATATAGTCTTCTAATGGAGGTATTTTTACAGAATTTTTCTATGAGAACTGCTTGTTACTCAGTTTTTCAACCTCTCTTTTTTCAAAGAGAGTAAGGATAGAAGGATAAGGCTAGGACAATACTAGTGGTTAGCGAATCGCTCTCGTTACGTCCCGTGAGGATTGAATGAGTAGGAGGGAGAAGTTTTTAGACATCACAAACACTCAGACTACGAACAGAAATCGATTGAGAGATCAATTTATGAAACTGTCCGCACCGGGAGTTGAGCCCGAAACATCCCGAACCATAGCCAACGAGGCTACCAACTGCGCCACGGACGCCATATTATGAATGGATGAATTACCCACCATTGCACTTGAGCCCTAATTGGTTTGAAAGGTTTGAAAGACTTAGTCTAAAATAATTATTTACAAAGTATAAAACTATTTTTAATACCTAACTTTTACTGTCATAAAGTAAAACTATCAAATTATTGAGTTCTATAAGAAATAAAGGATAAAGTTGACAGCAACTTTCTAACAAATAGCCACTTATATAAAAATTACACTATTAGAACTCCACTGTAGTAAGGTGAAAATATAAAAGCTTATAGTTCTTGTAGAACTTAACACTTTTAATTTTTTATAACTATCCAGTTATTTAAGCGATTAATATTTTGTTAGAAAACTGTCATAAGATAAATATATTCTTTTAAAAGTATGAAGTTTCTTTTGGTAATGAGAGTATGTTATTAAAAAAATCGCCATATCTGTTTAATTCATTATAGAAATATGATGATAATTATCAGCAAATAAGAAAGGAATGAAAATTCCAAAAGGGTGCAAGTGTGAAAAAGAAATTTTATTTTCATATAAAATTAAAATCGATAACTTAGTTATTCCACTGGCTGTATTGATAAATGTGACACGTGATTTGATTCTTTAAGATGCATCTTCAGAATAATTTTATCGCTAAGGTCATTGATAAAAATGAGCGGTGGGATAGGGTTTTTCTTTTCAGTCGTATTCCTATGTGACGTATTCTTTTCAGTCGTCTAATCAGTATCAGGTATCTACCATAGTACTACTTATTACAGAATTAATTACTAGTGTTTGGAGGTGAAAATGTCAAGGCAAATAAATTTAATAGTGGTGAGCTTCTTCTAAATCAGAAGATGCTTCTTAAATAAGCGAAATGCGTGCCACGATTAGTATGGCCGGTGGAATAAATAAGTATAATCATTTTAATTTTATATAAAACAATGAATTTTCACAAATTTACCGCCAAACACATCGAAAATAGAAATAGTATTTCTTTAATTGGTAATTTTTATTGAAGGTAAATTTTAAAAATCGTTGTTCCTCACGTTTTAACATTATATATATATATAAAGTGAAATTCTATTTTAGTTATTCCACGTAGGTTTAATATTATAATACATTTGAAATTCGTATACATCGCCGTGGTTGTTAACTTTTGTTTAAACCTGTAAATTGCGATTAAAATTTACCTGCCGGAATTCGCTGATTTTGTAATAATATAACATAAGCCTAGGCCGCAAGCTCCTGTCGTGTTTGCTCAGTAATTGTTAAATCATGCCTTCGATAAATATATCATATATGTTGTGAAACCTGTCGGACTGAAAATGAACAGTGGTTCATGTACAAAAACAATTAAAAACCTACATCAAACGGTCGCAAGGAAATCAAATTTATTACCCTTACATATAAAATTCTAAGCCCGTTCATTGCATGATATTAAATTAGCTCAATCACAACTTTTGGTATAAAAACAGAAACATTTTATAATTAACACGCTTTTGTAAATCATTATGATTATTAAACAAAACTGCTGAAGCAGATTACTTTGCTTTATGATGCAAATTTAATTAAGATACTTTAAATTGAAACAAAATATGACCGTGTTTTGGCTTAAATTATCCAAGGCTTAAAGCGGTAAGTATTTATTTAAATTACAGTCATTTGAATTCATTCTATGATAGAATTATAATTGATTCTGAGTATATTCTGAAAATATATTAAGCGTTTCATCTATTTTCAAAAAAGACCTTTTAATATCATATACTTTTCGAATCTTAAACAATTACTATAGATAGTCTAATAATACTTATAATTTTTCTGTCTTTTATAATAGAAACTGTACTTGATAAAAAAACTTTCAATGAGAAATAAATAAATAACACCCTTCTCACTGTGGATATTGTGGTCTTAAAAACACTAATTGATGTCTAAAGTAATCTATCGTGAACTGAATTCACCGTGGACTATTGATATTTATAGCGATCACGTTTTTTTGTTTAAAACCGACGAAAAATAAACAAAATCATAATTCACAACATAAGAAATTATGAGATTATGATTATTTGTAAATAGGTATTGAACTTTAGTAAAAAAATATTAAAGAAACTGTTAATAAATCAAAAAGAATAATGGTAAATTCTACATTTAAAAGCCAAAAAAAAAATTAGAAGACTCGAAACGACCGTAAGTAGACTTATATAACACAAGTAATCGAGATGTTTATTTGGTTAAATTAAAACTATACTGATTAAATAAATAATGAATTATTGGAGTTGTTTCATAAATCCATTCAAGAATTACTGTTACGCCTACGAAATGCGTGCGTGGATAATAGGTAAGTACGATTGGAAATAATGGAGAGGACAGAGAACAAAATATGTACTGTTATGACAAAATGACTGTTGTTTTATAATTTAACAACATTTTCAAAGATTGAAGAAAAGGACACGTTCAGAAAAAAATTTAGTTAGCGTATTGATTTCACAACGCTTTTAAGATTCATGTAATTTTATTTCACAGCGGAATAAAATGGGCTTTCCATTGTTTGTGTTTTGTCTAAAAATACCTGATGAATATTAAGGTCACGAAAAAATGTAATCATTAACGCAAAAATTTTCCAGCAAATTAAGCACATGCTGTGAAAGCAGTGCGTGCTTGATAGTATTAAGCATAACTGAAGCAAAATGCATAAACATTAGCTCTATGCTAAACAGGCATTTACCAAGTAAGCTGGTACCAGCTTGCATGCATTTAACTGCATGAACTTGCATAAAATGCAAGCTGACGGTCTTCGGCAAGGTTTCGAGATCAACCAACAAATGCATTGGTTTAGCGTATACAGATTTTGCAAACAATTTGACACCGACTGTAGCTATCGTTAGAGACCGGCAAAGTTTCCTTGTGTTTCATTTACATACTATATTTGCTATCTTAATATGGTATTTGGATTGAAATTTAATTAAATCTAAGCATATCAATGGAAGAGTTAGATTTGTAAACACAAATATAAGCTGGAGAAAAACTGAAAATTTTATTATGTATTACGTAATTGTACACATTAAAATAAATGTTATTCAATAATTGATAGTAATTTCTTCTTCACATCGAGTAAGCCGTTGCGCATACTAAAAAGTAAAACTTTTAGTACATACAACGGTTTTCTGAATAGAATATTTGACATATATATATAATATACGAGAGAAATGAAACGTTGAATGAAATAAGTATATACCTACACAACATGCAGCCTAAAATTTTCGTTAATCGCAAAAATATTTCTGAACAGCAACCGACGTAAATATATCAAGATTTTATCTTTTATCCAAAAAACGTTGTATCCAATAAAACAAAATAAGTTAATGATGGTCTATAAGAGGATTCGTTATTTCATACAAGTTTTAGAAAGGTTTCGTGTATAGTAAAAATGCGTTTGCTTTATGTTATGTAGTAATTTTAATATATTTTAAAAACTTAACTTTATGCTATACATAAATAAAAGATATGTAATTTTCATTATTTTCAAAATAAAATAAGTTCGAAAACATGATTTTCTAATTGTATGCTGAATCGTTTCATAGAGCGAGAATAAATCATAGATTACTTCGGTTAACAGTAATAAAAAAAGGAAAAATGCAAATAGAGTTTCGTTCATACGATGGACTGCAATCGGGTAGTTACTTCAAATCTTTGTGCAAGAACCAATTGTGATTTATATGTTGATTTACTTACAAATTCATTTATGACTTCAGCAAGAATGCAAAAAAAACTCGGTTGAAAATTAAATTACATATTTATTTGGGTAGTCAGTCGTGAAACTCGCCAAAGTGTTTAACCTTACGGCGCTGCGGAAAAAAACCTTTTTTCCATTCCGGTATTCGCACCCGGAACAACTACGTGGTGGGAATTGCGAACGAGGACTCGCGTCTTAGAAATTTACATGAACAACATACAACCCGTCCTTTTGCGACAGGGCTTGGCAGGAATCGGCTTGCGACGACGCATTTATTATATACATAATAGGCAATATGCTGTGCGTAGCTTTATTTAATATATAATTTTACGTAAAAAACATTGCATACGGATGAAAAAAGACAAAAATGTTGAGAGAATAAGATCATTTATATCATATCAAGGTCATATACGTATATATATATATATGTTGACAAGGTCATGTTCTTTCTAAACAAGGTCAGCAATTCTCAAAGGTCATTTTGACCTGAAATAAATATCTTACTTGTAAGCATATAAACTTTGGATACAAATTCTTACACAAAATTTTTGTTAATAAGTATGTGTATTCTTAATTGAAGTGTAACCAATTTGGAGTTATTAAATTATGTTAACTACACAAATAATTAATTTCAACATAATAGGTTTCATTAAAAAAATTAAAGATAAATTATTAAAAAGTACAAAAGTATAAAACATATAAAACATTTTTAATACAATTATATTTTTGGTTCGATTTTATGACGTAATCGAAAATCAGAGAATGGGCCAGACCGTGCCCTGTTACGCCACCGATCTTGGAGAAACTGACTGGGTAGCTGAAGGAGCTTCAACCCTGATTTTCTTTTCTTCCAACCGGTTGGGTTCGGACGGCCGTCACATACTTTATACGCAGGGTGTACTCAGCAGAACTAAATGATGCTGGCATTTCATGAGAAAAAGCAAAGCACTAGGTGAATGACAGGAAATCTTGTAGACGCTCGGCGCCTTGTAGTGGCAATATGCTTCACAAAGCAAGAGGATATTGCCCATGAAGAAGAAGAATATTTAAAAAAAAATTTGCTTGCTATTTTTTTCCCAATAGGTAATATTTATTTCTGTTATTTTTCATTATAAAAGTAAAGTTTCTTATTTTAAAATATGTTTAAAGCATTGAGATACTTAGTTTTTTTATTCCGTGGCATATTATTTTAACGAAAAATTTGGATTTAATAGGATTATTCAAATATGAATTGTAATACA
Organism: Himalopsyche phryganea; assembly: GCA_022494535.1. NCBI lineage: Eukaryota > Metazoa > Arthropoda > Insecta > Trichoptera > Rhyacophilidae > Himalopsyche > Himalopsyche phryganea. The sequence goes on along the minus strand of JAGVSL010000088.1, from coordinate 4,284,618 downwards.
GTAAAATCAATCATTATGATAAAATAACTCATAGATTTTTCATACCATTTTTTTATAAAAATAGTGAACAAGCTGCCCGGTACTGCTTCCTGTAGAATTATGGAGCATGACTTTATACAGCTGCCAATTATGAGACACCGCAAAATAAACAATCATTTAAAAATAAAAACACAAATTAAAACTGTCAAGGTCTCACATGGACCATTAGAAAAATGTGTAACACAAAATACCCCTTAGGATTTTAATATATGTGATATAAATAAATATTAGGCTGAAAAGGGGAAATTTATTGTTTTTTTACGTTACGCAAGACGTTATGACGTATAACCAAAAACCACAAAATAAATAACGTGTAACTCAGATGAAGCGGAAAATAAATTACTCGTATACGGCAATATGTTTTTTTAGATTTCGAATGAACATAAACTCATTATTTTCATTTGACTGTATACCTCTGATTTTAGCAAAATATAAAGCGAGCATAACTGTGACGGAGGAAAGATAAAAGGAAAATTATTTCCTTTTGCTCTATGAGCGCGTCCAATATTACATTTGGAGGCAAATGTTTTTGTTTATCTAAAAATAGAGAGGCAATATTTTTTTATGTTTAGTATTGACTGCTTATGTCATATTATATTGAATTTAATTTTCTGACAGTTTTCAATCAAATGTTTTTGTAGAATTTACGTAAAGTAATAGTTATTCGCCCAATTTATCAACCGGGAGAACTGGGGGGAAATCAATCATACATAACATTGCTTTGGGCGGACTTCATATTGTATTTATTCATTGAAATAGGAAATTCGATCAGTTTTTAGAAGAAAATAAGCGAAAAAAACAATATATTTTCGCTCATTGGTTGAATTTTAATTGACTTGAAATAATTCCATTATTATATGGTATAAATATTGATGTGTCTAAGTGTGCAAGAATTATCAAATATTGATTACTTTTTCGGTATCCCAACATTATAAGAACTCAATTAGTCTAAATAGCTAGCCATCAAGCACCCTCAGTCCATGTCTTAAATTATATTGAACAATTCTTATAGATATAGACATTCTATCTTTACTATTTTGGTGGGGGCGGGGGTAAGTTCGTCAAGCACACATTTTAATATTTTTTTTATCATAAATAAGTTTTCAAGGTGTATTAAAATATTATTACTACACTAAAAATGTTTAAACTACGAAATATAATGACTTGTTTAAGCACTATGCAAGTCGGAGTATGAGTAAATTTTTTGTATGCAAATACCATCTTTAATGTAAGGAATAATTCTACGTAGATAATAAAAACTAGTCCAAATAAGTTAGCCACAATTTTCTTATATCTCATCTAAAAATCTAACTGTAATGTTTTCACACTGAATTTTACATAAAAAAGTCTTTTTATAACCGTGAAAATTATTCAAAAGAAAATTGTGGAGGAGCTTTTACGAGATGGTGGAAGAATATTTACAGAGATGAAAATCAGTGTTGGTGAATAAATTGAAAGTTCCCTAGGGGTCTAGGCGGCGATAGCATCAGCACTTCTATAGCAATCTTTTTGTCAGGTTTTTGCAAAGATCTCAGTGCCCTGAAGGGAAAACGTTGTATTTTTTTCGATAAAAATTGCATATCTTTGAAAATGTATTTAACACCTCAAAAGTGCATAGGTTTGTTATGTTCATAATAACAACAGAAGGTCCGTTATTCTGAATAAATTCTTCGAAGGTTTGGTTTGAAATTACAAAAGAAAATATAAATAGTTCTTGGTCCGCTTCCAATGTACAGCTTATGTTGTCCTTACGGAGGATTTTCACAATATTTTTTTAATAGAACTCTTTGTGAGTCACTCGCTCAACCGCTTTTTGGATTGGAGATGATGTAATTGTAAGTAATCTAATCTTTTTCTCCCCATTTAAGCCTTGTTTTAATATTAAACTAACACAGATAACTCTGATTATTTGATCAAATTAGTAGATTTTATACTTGAATTCATATTGAGACAGCCAGTCATTGTCTTACAATACACTTTTTTGTTTTCAAACATATGAAAAAATGTGATTAAACAAAAGTTATCCACTCTTAGCATCATTTTATTATCATAAAAGATTCCATTAAACTTTGTGCTTAAAAACTCTGGAATAATATTTTTCGAAAACCTATTTTGAAAATCGTGGTTTGAATCTAGTAAAAGCTTTTTTGGATTGAATAGCTAAACACTTAGCATCTTCTATCCTTTCATATGTGTTAAGTTTGCCTGCTCGTTTAGAGCGAGAAGCTTTTCAAAGATTACTTATTGATGTTGAATGGCAGAAATAAAATCGTAAACTATCTAGCCGCAAAAAATACTCATCGATTTCAATTCGCAAATAAGATCTATTTATTAGAAACTATTTTAGGCAACTCATAAGTATATAAATATTTATGTAAACTATAAATTTTTATAAAACTCAATTTTGAATAGTTTTAGGTACACTTTATAGACATACCAACAATATAATAATCTTAGGATATAGTTTGTAAGACATTGAATCACTACCAGTCGAATTCTCAGTCCATTATTGTTTCTGACACATTCATGTTTTGTTGTCCAAGAAAATGACTGAGAACGATGCTAAATGATTAATATATGCTGTTATAGATATATAAATATACAATTGTATTTGTAAAATTTAATATGTGAAGATTTTTTTATACATATATGTAACATGAAATTTATTTTAAAAATAAAACACAATGCATTTGAAAATTTATATCTTGCATATGAAAATTCCATCTTGGAGTCATATGTTTTATTAGTTTAGTCTAGTAAAATTTAGTACACGTATTAAATTTGGATTATTGAGATTTTGTACACTTCCATGTATTTTGTCACTAACGACCCGGGTTTCGCCTTTCGGCATCTTCAGGCATTCGAGCACACGAATGGACTCGAACTGAGAGACAGTAAACAGTTTCTAACGCTTATATAGAAGATACAAATGCGACAAATATCATTTACGAGGCAATACATTATACGTCTGAGAGCCACACCGATACCTGAGTTAAAATTTCGGAAATCGTCCTAATCCTAATCGTTAGTGACAAAATACATGGAAGTGTACAAAATCTCAATAATCCAAATTTAATATTGAAATTCCATCAAGCACCCTCAGTCGATGTCTTAAATTATAGTACACGTATTTTTGAAATATTCGAATTTCTTGTAGATACCAAATGAATGTGTCATAAGCAAAGAATTACCGGTTTAAAAATAGATGGCATACTGTTGAAATAATAAATTAACTGAAAATAATGCTGTTTCAGTAAAAAAAAGTGTTAGTAATGCTATAATTTTAATTTAATGATACAGCTGTTTATAATATTGAATTACATTTGCACATGGCAATTCTTTTAAAATAAGTTTCTGAATACATGACATAAACTCAACTTAGTTTACTTATTTGTCATTTTAAACATACATGATAAGCTCATTATTTAAGTATTTTATAAATACGAAAAATAATTATTTGTCTTAATTGCTCTGCAATTCAATGAAATTTCCGTTTTTAATTCTTTAAAATATACAAATTCGGAGACTATTAAAATACATTATCGTAAAATTCAATAAAAAGCCTAGCATTTGTTGGCTTTTTATACAAGTTACTTAAATAAATCATGTTTGGGAATATTAAGAAGTAACTAGTATTTTGGGATAAGATAATCTTAAAAGCAGCCTTATAAGATTAAAATGTGATATGTAATTTATATGAATATCTTGTTTTCACAATTAGCTTGTTTTGCGAGTAATCATTAATCGAACGAGAAATTGGCAGATAATGTTAGTAAGAATGCGCGTTTATATAATTATTAAGTTTGTTGTCGTTTCAGAATTCTTTAATATATACTAATCACCAACCGCTGTCTGTAAATAACTCTTACTGGATTTATCTTATAACAGAATAGATTTAAGCGCTTTAAAAACATTGTCAACAGTGTCTAAGAAATAATCACTTTTTACTAAATCTAGTTAAAATAAACAGACAATTGTTACACATCTACTCGCCCTCTGAGTGCCATTGTTGAATAGGTTTTCATATATATCATAATATTGAATATATCATAGTTTTCTCTTATTTTGAAGGCTGGTCTGGGAGATACCTTTGGCTTTTTTAAACTGCCTTATTGACAGTGATTAATAACTAATTGAATTTAAACAATTTTTACACAGCATAAATGAAATGAGACTTTCATAAAATTAGAAGCTGCAAATGTAAATAATCACAGCGTTATTTAGAAAATGTTTTTGTTCCGGCCGAACCAAGAGAAACCCTTTTGTGTTACGGGATATTGCATGGAGATTGTAGGGTAGGTATAATAACAACGAAATATGTATGTTACAAAATTATATAGAACGCATTGCTCCAAAATTGCGACAGAACATCTGCTCTCAAATAAGGACACGTACGCACGTCTCGTAACTTTGCTTAAAGCTTTACATCACGATGTATTATTTAAAACTTCTTGCATTACATATATTTTTATTTAGATTAGTAATTTTATTTATTCGTATTTTTCGTCAGCTATATTGTAATTGAGAATTTTCGAATTTCTTTATCCAGTTCTACTCCAAATGTGGATCATATAACTTCTTTAAGTATTATCTCAAAAGCTTTTTTTAACGAGAACTGGTTATATGTCAGTCGCTCAGCTAAAATTTATAAGTAAAGAAAGAAGACAATACTATAAAGCGAAAAAACACTTCCGACCTCAAAAGAAGTGTTGTATGAGCAATCAAGAATCGACTTACTGCAGTAGTGGCAAATTAATACCCGTGTATGTTGCTTCTTAATGGAAGCGTTTGTTGTTGGCTAACATGAAGATACAATGCAGCACTCGCATGTTTAAATTATTAAGCATTAAGGATTATCAAAGTTACGACGGCACTTTACACTGAAGATTGCAGAGAAAATTTGAGGTATTTGACGAGCGGAAAAAAATTCAATCTGTGACATATTATCACTTTGTTTGTCATCACTCTAAAGCACTGTTTTTTTACTGGTGGTCCGTGAAGATCTTTGGATGGGCTGCCAAAATTATCATAAATTTTAAGTATTAAAATATCAAGCGTACGATGTTGCAAAATAAATTGTTTTGAATAAGGAATCAATTATATAAATATTTGTTATTTTATTCCAATGTTGATGGTCCGCAAAACATTTTTTCATTTTTCGGTGGTCGGTAGATGTAAAAAGGTTAAGAAACAGTGCTCTAAAGAATATTTTGAAATCTTATTGATGAAGTCCTAAAAATATTTTATACCAAACGTTTCTGTAACGTTCGCTATGGTCTGCCGTTTGTCTGCAAAACGAGTCTTTTGAATCTAACACATCACAAGTTAAAAAAAAATCCAGGCTTCAACTAAAAAAAAAAGACAGTCAATCTTTTCATTACAAAAAATCACTTTTAAACTTCCACTTCATTGGTCCGTATAAAAGTGTAATGATATTACAGAGCTTAATCCAAATTTCAGTATAAGGTAATATCAAAAATGGTAAAAAAGATTTGCCTGCGGCGCGTAAAGTTTTCATTGATCAAATATTTAACACATTGACACAGTTTTGTTCACATTTTTAGTCATTTAACTTCTCTTCTCAACTTTAGTATTACATTTTTAAGCATTGTAGAATGTCAGCATTAGTTTCCGTTGTAAATTATCTATAGACCACAGCATAAGCCAGTTCCTGGTATACACTAAATAATAGTTATCAACAAGCCATACATACAACAAGCCATCAACAAGCCATAAGTCGATTAATGTATGATTTTCAAAACTGTGCTACATAAAAAGAATTTATGAATGGAGAGACGGAAATAAATAAAGGTATTTATATATTCGGTTATGCCTGTAGCAAATGTTGGTTAAGGTGTTCACGAATTTGAATACCTGAAAGAAAGCTTTTAGATATATATATAATATTTTTCAATCTATTAAAGGTTTTGTGTTCAAAGGTTAGTCAGTGATATTTACATTTCTTTTCCACGTACCCAAACCTAAAATAGTGAATAGGAGAGAAAATATACACAAACAATTGTACCTCAATAAGATGAGTAAAGCGTCTGAATATCAACCAGTTATATTAAAAAGAGCTTCTGTTGATATACTCTATATGGAGTCAGTATGTTTTATATTGGAAGGGGAAATGGTTTTAGAAATTTTATTTACTTAAAATAATACTATAGATTTCTCATCGTTGAATTCTAATGCGTTTGACCTTTCTGATTGAAAGCAGTAAATCAAGAGAATAGTTTATAACTTGTATAATTTAGTTAAGCAAATCCGTATATTATTGATTAAATCCATGGTTTAATTATTTAGTATTTAATATGAATCCGGAGTAGTAATTACGTGATTATTATTCGAGTCACTATACACACAAATTCGTATACAAAGCACACTCTGTCAATAAATTTTACTTGCGATATCATGAGCACGGTATTCAATTGACAACTCTTCGATACACATAACTGTCACCATAACGCTCACTATCGCAAGGTAAGAATCATATTATAGATACGTTACATTCGCGTGCTTGATGAAGACTTTTACGGGAATTTAGATCTTATGAGCGTTTTCCTTGTTTACAGCGCAAAATTTTCACAAGAATGTTTGTACTTGGTTGTGTAGTCAGGGGGCGTTTTTGTGCAAGGAAGTGTGAGCGAGGGTGTATGCTCAATTGGTAGGGACTTTTTTTGGTCGGATAAATGTTAATTATTTGAGAAAGGTGTTAAATCTGCAACGATGAGGTTATAATTATGTTTCAAAAAAAACATGGTGTCTTCCTTAAGTAAAAATCTTTCAACTTAAGTTACGACATTTCTAGCTAACACATTTAACTCGTATAGAGATTATTAGTTTGCATATATGAAAAATACATTAAACATAATAATTGAGCCTATATGCGGAAAAACAGCGTTTGTCTTGATTTGGTTTATTTTTGTTAACTCATTTATCCAGTAAAAGATTTTTTGATCAATAAACCGCGTTCTCAATAAAATTATTCAAACCATCTTCATTCATCAAAGATAAATAGTTTCAAATTTGGATTATTGAGATTTTGTACACTTACATGTAATTTGTCACTAACGACCCGGGTTTCGCCTTTCGGCATCTTCAGGCATTCTAGCACTCGAATGGCTGAAGATGCCGAAAGGCGAAACCCAGGTCGTAAGTGACAAATTACATGGAAGTGTACAAAATCTCAATAATCCAAATTTGATATTGATATTCCATCAAGCACCCTCAGTCGATGTCTTAAATTATATAAATAGTTTCGATAAAGGGTATCTCCACAACAATCAACCGCTATTATCTCTGAACAATGTTTTTAGGACAATGCTGTTTTTCCACGTATGGGCACAATTAAACTATTTCGTTGAAATTAAATATTTGAGAGTGATTCTTAGTAGTATCTTTTAATACTTGATGTATTTTGCTCACCAAAAAATGTTGTAAAATAAAGGCACAGCAATAAATAAATGAAATATTCAAAAAATTAATAAGTATTTAATATTGCTAGATAAGAAAACTAAATATAAATTCATGAAGACGTTTTGACTATCAATAATAAATGAAATTAAATTTCCACGTTCAGTTAAACTATATCTTTTTTCAACAAATATTTTTAAATAATACTGCTACAATTAAAACAAGGATTTTTTCAATTGAGTTACTTGACAATTATTTCACTTACAGTTTGTCAAAGTCACCTGTCAATCTAAGGAATTATTAATAATGTGTCATTAAAATAATCGGTAATATTTATATTCAATTATTTAACAGATACTTTATGATTATAAGCATTATAATCTCTTTATTTCACTTGTGGTGGCTTTAATTTTAAATCTCGACTGGTAGTATTTAGTAGTCAAGTATAAAATGTATTCTTCCGTATTCGGTAAATACACTTACGTGGTAGATCGATAAGTATTTAGGTACTGAAAAATATATTATTTATTTATATACTCTAGGTACAAAAAGTGCAGATCTATATTGGGATTAGGAATAATATTTTATTTATCTTTGACCTCAGCCCTCAATAATCTTTTTACACTCTTAAGCAGGAATTCCCAACCCCGTGCCAGCGGGCGCCTTGGCGCCCGCTGACCGCTTTGTGTGCGCTCGTCACTATTCGAAACCGCGACAGATTTTATTAAATTTCAATTTTACTTTAACAACTTTTGAAATTTTGGACGTTTAGAATGACACTATGCCTAATCCCTAATATTACATCAGGACTTCTGGAATATAGTGGAAATAAAAAAGTTTCCATTTTTTAAATAAGTGGGATATGAGATAAAATATTTTTTTGGTTCCACATACCTTTGGGAATAATTTTTTTCAAACATGAATTAAATAAAATCAAAATATAGTTCTTGACTCCACGATGAGCATCTTTATAATTGTTTCCTAACATTAATATCATCAAACTGTTCTAATTATAAGGCACTTGCCAATGAAATATAATGCCAAAGTTACACTTACTGAGATATAGAATAATTTTCATTTAACTTTTACTTTGTCTAAATGAGACAACCATGACGTGTATTTAATAGAATATGAAAGGTCATATTTATATTTAAAAAATATTTTTTGTTTATTATTTATTACCTATGTCGAACTATAAATTCTCTTTAAAAAAACTGGTGCTTTATGGTAAAAAATGGTTGGGAACTGCTGCTCTAAAGGTAGATAAAAAAATCAAATAAATAAGTCTTTGCGAGTATCATTAAATAGCCTTACGTATGTCTTTGATTTTTGTTACATCTTTTTGGTTTTTAAACGAATCGTCATAAAGAAGACGAATATAAATACATTTTATTAAATAAAAACGTCTGAAAATGATGATTTTATTTCACTTTGGTGAAATTTTAATCTGACATGAATAACGTTTGACAGAATTATATTATATTTCTAAATACGAATAGAAATTTTTATTTAATTATAATGGTGAATAATAAAATAAAAGGGACATACTTTATAGATACATTTTAAAAGCAAATGTCGTTATATAATTAAAATTAAAATTTATTTCAACAGTGAACGGTATATGTAATGTAATTATTATATATACGTAGAACGCTGGGATGGAAGATATATAAATATATTTTTTTACTGAAATAAAATATTCTTGAAAAGATTATTTTAATTCAAAAAGTTCCGTTTGATGGTAGCCTTATATAAAACATTTTATCAATTGAGCTAAGATGTACATTGTTTTAAAGAATTATTTGTGCTGACAAAAGCGTAATACTGAATAAAAAATACCTTTTCACTTTATAAGTTTCATAATTTTTTTATGAATAATAATAGATGATTATAATTATATAATCATAAATATTCACGTAATTTAAAATATTTAATCGTAAAATATGTGAGTAAATAATATTATTCTTATGGTATCTTTTGGATACGAATTTAACAATCGATAAAATATATATTTTTTCAAACCCATGATCAGAAAAACATTGTTTTCTTAACTACTTATTATAATTATAAATCTAGAAACTTGTGTTTGTGTACATAATTTATGGCTCGCATTTTTCTGATCAATTTTCATTCAGTTTCGGTCATAACTTTTAATACATTGGTCAGAATTTATATTGAATGGTCAGAATTACATATGGCAGAATACCTAATTTATGGTCAGTATTTCTAACCTAACCTGATTGTAGAATAATTTTATTCTGACCAAAAATCGATTTTAATTCTGACCATTTAATTTGTTGCCATAATTTACAGCGAATTTTATTTTAATTTTTCTAATAAATTAATATTATTCGAAACCAAAAGATTTAAAGTGACATTAAAATATTTTTATCTGAATTTTAATACACTCATTTCTTGCCAGAACTTCACTTAGGTTAATAATTATTGTACTTAACTAAACCCACAAATAATATTCAACTCTGTTATCAAATAGTATTTCCGTCATTTATGATTATTTTTATTTAGAAAAAAACGCTGATATAAATTGCTAATTACATACAAATATTCTGTGTCTTTTTTGCAGAAATAATTACTTTTTGACGAATAGATGTCACTGTTTACTCACGTTAAAATAATTTATGATAGATGGAGGATACACACGAATTTATATGAATGTTTGACATTTGTTTCTCCGGGTCGTTCATTAGGATGTGGCTTAATGTTGCCACAAGAGGCATTCAATTTAAGCCATATATTTTCTGCTAACACAAATGAAGTGAAGTTAATTAATTAGCTTTTGCCTAATATGCGAAGCTTAATGTATGAAGCCGTATTAGTGACTGATGACGCGTTTGTTTTGATTTGTTAGAAGTATTGACTAACCGAATGAGGCAAATGAAATCAAATGAGGGTATTCACGAAAAAAAGTTCGCAGACTAAGTGATGTCGTAAAACTTTATATCGTCTTCTAATATCTTTTAATACGATAGAAAAATATGTTTGCTAATCATTCAATATGAGCACGGCATATAATGATAAAAAAATACGATTAATTATTGACTGAAAAAACGTGGTTTTTATATACACATCGAGTTTGTGCGAGACGCCATGCACAAAAAACTATTTCAGAATAATGAAAATAATTAAATAGTAAATTTCATTCGTTCGATCTATATAATTTTCAGTAATAAGAGCATCAAAAACCAAAAAATAATGTGATTTTATGCATTATGAATTTGAAACGAGTATAAAATTTTATTTTAATCGGAAATTTGTAAACTGCGTCAGCGACTAATATAAGCTTAACTGTGCATATTGTCAAATGTGTTGCACAAAAATTAGGTTTTATTTTATATTTTATAACAAATAATAATTCCTATTTAGAATTTTATTGATCCGTTTATTTTATTGAGATCACGCGACAAAAACTGATTCAGTCTCTAAACTCACTAAATGCTGTTGCATTAAACTCATTAAATACGTGTTGAAAGATAAAATGATCGTAGGTAGTTATAAATTACTAAAATATCTTTTCCATGGATTTGGCGGTAACTTATTTTTAATATAAAATTAATGTTGATAAATTTGTTATTTCACTGGCTGTGTCACATTAAGTAACAAATCTATCAACTTTAATTTTCTATTACCAAAAAATCATTTAATCTTTATCAATTTAAGAAGAAACGACATAAATTTATGCTGTTAACGCGAAGCAATGGGAGTTAATTCAATATTGGAAGAATACATTGCAGGTATATGCTTCTTAAAGTCCAACCATACATTTTCTTTAGTTAAGAGCTTTTGTACTATTCGAATGCCTGCTCGAGGGGTTGAATTACCGACTTTTAATTTTCATTTATTGATAGTGAAATCGATTTAAAGATTTGTATCCAAAATAATGTGTTCATTTATCTTCATCCACCCCCAACGTGATCCTGAATATGTGTAGTAGACTGCACGACAAGCTACAAGTATTCTGTTAAGCCTATCTTTGTATCCCTATTTGATTTACTTTCAACGAGTTTTCCTTGAATAATCTTGCTACATCAGGAGCGCAAATTATTCACACTGAGAGTGGACGAGCCTAAAAAATTAATTTATCAACGAGTTAATACTACATGTAATAAACCTAAGCCCACACCGGGAACCGATAACGTTGGTTTTTTTGATATATAGAAAAAGAAAACATCGATGACGGCGATGACTAATGGGAAAGTAACAAATAGAAAATTGGTAAATAAAGTATGAAAAGAATTTACTAATTAAATTACACGAACTGTTAAAGTAAAATTAAATTAATTGCAAATACAATGTTAATGATGTTTTGAAAATAAATGTAGCAATGTCAAGATGAAAAATACATTGAGTTGTATAATATCATATAAATAAATCTGCCCCTGTTTATTCTTAATCATTTAAAAATACTCGCGATGAGCGAAACCGATCATGTCATTACAACTTATTGTGAAATTGTACAAAAAAATGTGTTTTATTTTTGTAAATGTTATAATGCCTTTCCAACAAGAATTGAAAGTTAACACATTAAAAGGGACACAGTTGAAATAAAAAAAAATGTTTACCGAAACGGCTTACTTAGTATAAATATTTAAGCGCTAGACATGGAAAACTCATGAAAATATATGACAGCAATATTATGCTTTTAACCACAGAGTGTGGAGGTATTTATTTCAATGTTTTAATCCACACATAGGGCACTAGTATAAGTCTCGTATAATTTGGAATAAAATTACACTGACACTGATTCTCTTACAATACGAGAGTCATTCAAACCATCCACTTTGCATGAGGGGCTGAACCAAATAGGATTAATATACCCAAGTTTTATTCTAGTCTACAATTTGAAGTGTTCATATAGGCAGACATTGCGCGTATAATGAGAAGGCAACTTTATCAAATAATTTTCTGACTGGAATTTTAAATTAATATATACATTCTTGTATCAAGAATAAAATCGGTATATTTTATTTTGCTCTCATGTGCTGTTTGTAATAATTGTATTGTGTTTTAGTATGACAAAACATAACAACATCGTGGATTCATTAAATAATTTTTATGTTATTAAAATAGATTAATATTAAAATCTTCAGCATCAACGGTTTTTCGGCGCCATCAATCAATTAGAAATATATTACGAACTTATCACACTTTTATATGAAATATCGTTTACGTAAAGAGTTTTAAACAGATGAACTTTTTAATTTAATTGCATTAAAAATTTGATGGCGATTACCTACATAAATTGGAAGTTTTCATTATTTCTAATATCTTGACAGCCAATGTGTCAGAATAAATACTTTGAAAATTGGAAAATCATACGAGATAATCTCAATGAGATATAAGTCACTCATGTTCAAGATCACAAATTAAAATTGAAAAAATCTAAGTTTGATATTGACCTAGTTGGTGATTGATTCAGGACCCACCTGATCGCTAAAACAAATCTCTTATCACTAGAATACACAGGCCAACTGTGTTTATTTACTTTCGCGGTTCGTATAATACATATGAAATTATTGTTTCGGGAAGACACCATGAAATATACACATATTGGATTGGATTGATTCGTAGGACAAATATTATATTCCATGGAAAATTCTGGAAGTTCGTAAATTTCAGTTAAATTTCAGTGCCCACTAGTATTCAACCACTTATTATTTTCTCATCGCTTTGTTACTACCCTAAATAATGAAACAGCCAGCGCTTTTAGTGATGGCAGAGAAGACAACTCATCGAGACTTTCTTGTAATAACAATATACAGTACCACCTAGAGACGTACTTCAAAGTGCTTTGCCAAACTTTGATAAAAATCAGCATATTGGTTTTTTCTTATGGTCGATCAAATACAATTTACTGTATAAAAACATGAAAAAAAACAACACAATTTGTTTTTTACTTTTGAGCACTATCAACCAGTCAGTTTATAATGCTCGCGTTGAGTAAAACTGGTCATGGTCATAACAAAAATGTGGAATTAGTGCAAAATAAATTAAGATGTTTTTAAAATTTAATGCGTTTCCACCAAGAACTGACAGCTCACACCTTAAAAGTGATATAAAATATATCAATTATGGTCAAATGTAGCGACTGTGAACCATACAAATTTATTTTCATTGAAGTGACTTTATATGAATAATACTGTATTTGCATTGTTTAACATGGTGAATGAGCAATACATTTAAAACGATGTTTAACTAGCATTTGTTGCCAATTAGTGACAAATTACACTGATCAAATATTTTGTATCAGGGTAGCATGGTTTGCGAGGAGGTATTCAGACGATCATAATACCAACCAACAACTATACTCATGGGTGTGTATTAGTTAATTACAGGTCCATGTAGCGTGTATCTAGGTCGTAAAACTTGTACTACATTAATGGAAACATATCATTATGCTTGTACGTCTACCCATACAAGTGTATGATTTTTGATTGACATTGTACGATAAAAAAATTAAATGTCCAAATTATAATTGTTTCGAAAACAGCTGTTTATAATGGAAATTTTTTATAATCAGAATCGATTTGATAATTTACTTATTGATATAAATTATGAAATATGTATAAGCTATAAAATAAAATTACTTTTTCTCTACGGCAATATTTGTGCACTGGAAAATTTATGTTTCTTATGCATAAATTATAAATGGGTGAATTTAGTGTCATAGTTATATCAAAAAAAGAAATTAAAAAATATCTGTCATCACACCTAACAGCCAACTCAACAGATGTGTTAATAATTTAAAATCACACAAGATCAACTCAAATAATAATTTTCGAAAAGTGAAACAAGATCAACTTCAGTCCAAGTATAAGATTTCAAATTTAAATTGAAAAACTCTTAATCTGATATTCACCTTGTTGAGACCTGTCACAGAGGAAAATATTGTTCATACTGCAGTCATAAATAAAAACGTAGTTAACGGACAAAATGAATATTTCTAAGTACTAAACAGCAACTGCGTTGAAATATTATTCTGGAAATTTCATTGAATACTTTTATTTTCGATTGTAAGCATTTGCAAAAAAAAAACAACAAAGACGCAATCACCATGCGTGTTTCACTGTTCGAAATATGCATTTTGATGTTAGTTGTATTTTTAATTTTGACGTTTTAATATTACCAACATTACTTGGCCGCCGCTGAATTTAGAACTAGAATTGTTAGTCTAGAATAAATTTCTCCAGTTGAGATTTTATGCAGATAAATATCTTGTCTACTTTTAATAACCGTCGCTAAAGTATCAGTTTTGGAATTTATTGAAATTTCAGTTCTGGTTGAGTATGACAACATTCCTAATGTGACGACGGCACCCTCATAGCGACCAAATTAAATTGGTACATCTACAGTATACGACTGTGGAAAGGCAAAAGGACATAATCCACCCACAAAAAACGTGTATTGAATTACATACATTGTGATTATTGAAAAAAAACGGAGGTACACATTCTTTTCCCTTTTTACAGTCGATATATATATATATATAAATATAGTGTGTGAGGCAAACACAGTGTTTTTGGATTACGTCCTTTTACTTTTCCAATGTCGATATGATTTCATACAATTATATTTCCGATAATATTTTTTTTAAATTGTACCACAATATGAGTTATTACATCATAAACACAGTTAGAGTATACCAATTTTCAGAGAAGTTCAATCAGGTGAAACAATTTGTTCACAAAATTCAGAATTTCTACTAAAGGGTAAAAAGTATTCTGACCTTTTCTGCTTTCAAATAATTTTTACCATATGAAATCGTTCGCAAGTTTAGTATTTTATTATTGAATATTTTAATAAAAAATACAAAAAGATTCTCTGATAACGTTTGAATTTTTTTTTTTATATATTAAACAATTGTTATGAATAACGGTTTATCAATATTTCAGTAGTGTATGAATGTATTTCGTTTAGTATTCATTTTATTTAACGAAATTGCTTATAATATATTCTGTATAAGATATTATTTGTATGTTTTTTCACGAAAAATATAATCAGATATATTAGTAATAAAAAAATACTTCTGTTCTAAAGAAACATCATATTTTTCCATTAATTTTAGTTGATAAATTATAAAAAAAACTATTTATATAAGAAGCATAAAATTCAAATATCTTAAATCAATAAATATGAAATATCAACAGATACTATTTATAAATACCGGTTAAGTCATTATTCATTCCACATATTATATGTAAACAAAAACTTACAAATAAACACAAAGAAAAAAACAAAAATTCTAGAGCTTTAAAAAAGTATCAATAGAGAATAGAACAACAAGAGACTCAGTCATATGATATTGTTTTCGACAGTTTACGTCTCAATATTTTGCTCCTATAAAATATCAAGTATATTTCACGCCAAAACCTTCGGTCCTTACGCAAAGAATTTTGCAGAAGAATTCAATTTTGTTCTTTAATACTCATATTTGTATTTGATGAAAGTTTTGAAATATTTTTTTTACAGCAACACAATTTTTTTGATCGTGAAAATATTATCATCATTGTTGCTATGAAAAAAGCTTTTCGTGATATTATTTTATCAATCGAGAGGGCTTGATAGAATTTCAATTACGACGCGTAAAAGAGTTTTGTTGTTGAACGCTATTAATATACGACAATGTAAGTTTCTGTACACAGGTATATCAGTGTATTTAATGCCATGTTCACTCTCTTTTCAATTGAGCATTTACAATTAATTACTGTGTTAAACTAGAACTGGTATTTAGTCTCCGAATTTTTCTCCTCGTGTAACAAAAGTAAGTAAACTATAATGAATTTTCGTCGGGGCCAATATTTAAATCATTCATTTACATATATAATTAGACATTTTTTTGAACGATAAACATTTGACACAAATATTTTGTAATTCTTGTAAAAATTATTTCAAGTAAAATAGTAACTACCCAGAACTATCACAGCATCGACTTAATTGATTCTAGTAATTTTAATTTTAAATGACAATCTACATTCTCGATTCAATATTGTTTTAAATTGTCAACAAAATTTATGTTTTCTCAGTTCATGAATGAAGCAAATAGCAGTCGATTTCTTGTACTGTATTCGTAAGCAGTAGACGACTGAGTACGTAACAAAGCAGATAAATACATTCGCAAACAGCAATATGTCTTAAACCACCAATGACGAATAATGGGTTACGTCATTTTGTTGTTTGTACAGCGATATATTTTTAACCAAGCTTAATCAAAGTGGTGGGATATCCTTAAATTTTTGTAACGTTGACCTCTATGAGTGAGATAAATCTGTTTTTTTTCGCCTAAAAAGCTATCAAATAACGATTAAAATTTTTTGGAATTAAATACTTTCATGCTTTGTCATACTATAATGGAGCTACGAAGTAAATCCAAATTCAATCAAAGAAAGGCATTATACTACATAAAATCAAGCATAGTTCGTTTTTTACTACATCCATATTTTTAAAATGATCATGATCGGTTTTGCTGATTAACAACTGATCAGTTTATAATACTCAAGATGAGCGACACCGGACTTGATCATTATGCAAATGTGAAAGTAGCACAAAATAATTTTCGTTTTTTTAAATTATTAAAATACATATTTTCAGCATAAATTATTTAAATTTTTTTCTTAAAATAAAAATAATAATATGAACGGGCGTATAAATTATTCATATTATAAATGTATTATTTAAAATATTTTGTCATTTAATTTATAAGTATTGCATATTTTGAAAATAATTTTTTTCTTTACGATTAGCGTCATGATTAGTGACAATCACCCGTTGTTTCAAAGCCGTCACAAGATTTATTTTACAAGTATGATCTAATACTACAACTTCAAATTTACCAACCCTAAAAAATGAGATCTACTGTGGTTTTAAAATATCATGTAGACAGCACCAATCAGAAAATCAGAGCCCGCAACGATATATTATCAAATTGTCAATATTAATTTAATAAATTGGTATTTATTTCTAAAGATTCCACTAAAAGTAGGTAAACATCTACAAAGCTTCTCAAATATTTTGAGTTAATGATGTACTGCCACAACCCTGTTAGATTATTATAAAATTAAATTAAAAATTGATAACTTAGTTATTCCACTTCAGACTAAGTTAGTCTGAAGATGCTTCTTAAAGAGGCGAAAGGCGCCACGTTAGTGATAAACCAAGTGGAATAACTATGTTATCAATTTTTAATTTAATTTTATATTAAAAATGAACTTCCACAAAGTTACCGCCGAATCCATAGAAAATTTTACTGTTAGATTATATTTACACAACTAAATACGTCGTTTTTTCGGTTCCATGACTAAACAGAACAGGAAAAAACAGAACAATTTCAAAACAATATTTTTGTCGTATCTGTTATTTATTGAATATAAATACAAGAAATAAATAATACATTAATTGATTTATATAATATTTAGTAATTTATAAAAACAAAAAGTATAATAAACTCTGATATGCAATAAGAATGTGTTTATTGTAGATATTAAGCACAAATATTTGCAAATGACAATACTGTTTATTTCGTATAATACAAGGAACTTTTTTTAAATATTTAAAAATTTGTTTGGAAAAAAATATCTGATTCGCGAAAAACTTTGAAAATCGGTAAATCATACGAGATAAACTCGATGAGAAGTCACTCATGTCCATAATCATGTATGTTCAATAAATAATAGATACGACAAAAATATTATCTTCAAAGTGTTCTGTTTTTTCCGTTTACCGTTATTTTTACTCCAGCTTGCAAATCAAAATCAAAACTTTAATAGATACAAACAATGTTAAGTTTTTATAACTCTTTCAGACGTTCTTATCACATTTAATCTAATAGACGGGATAACGAGAGATTTATCTTCTTATTCTTAACCTAAACACAAAAAAAATTTTTTTTTGCTAAATATCAATAAATGAAAAATATAATTAATGAGAAAACTTTTTAAAATGGTTGACTTGTTTTTTATAAACCATGAAAAAATGAGTATAAATGTTTTATTTTAACATTATAAGTATGTGAATAAAATACACACAACACACATAACTGGGTTCCATTAATAAAATTATCCGGTCGACAAGCACGATCTAGAATCCATGATGTTTAGTAACCTTGTCAGGAGCATGTAGGCAAAGCTTAATGAAATAATCCCCATGGAGTTTATAAGCGAAGTGACTTCATAAATTGACGCATATTTAATAAAATCCGCTATAGCTTAAATAAACACAAAATACTTGACAATAATATTCGAAAACGCCAAATAATATTATACTTGAGAATAATTCAATCGTCGAAAAGCAAAACCGGCGTCCGATTACTTACTTTTTGTAATACAGTTGTCGTTCTTTTGATATGAAAATCGTAAATTATTTAAATACAGCATCTTCAGGAATTTGAGTACACAAATGAACTCAAACTGACAGTTATTAAATAGTTTACTCTGATAGTTAAGATAAATAAAGAAAAATTATTATCTCTTGCTGAAAGAACTACATTGATATTTGAATTAATTTTAATACTGATTTGATAATAATGACTTTAAACCTTAATTGTCCAAAATTTTACTATTCAAATTTGGTATTGAATTCAATCAAGCTCTCTCAGTCGATATTTTTAATTATAAATTATTTAATATGTACTAATTCACGGTAAAAACCGCCACAGATAACAATCTAAAAGTGTTGAAAAATAAAACATGAAAGCCTAAAGACTACAATATATTATTTATCGTCTGTGATTTTTTGGGGTATTTGACATAAGTATCTATCTATGTCTAGAAATCAACCAAATACTATTATGCCCAAGACACAGAAGTGAAGCTCATTATTTGGCCACTTTTTAAGTTAGTTGTTCTACTAGGTTTTTGCCTTGTTGGAATTTGGTCAATTACTAGCTTACCAATACGATAAAATCAAGTCAGCGAAAAAATCACATGGATTGTAATTATTAACCCATCAGTACTCATGGTGTAACATTGCGTTGCTTTAGCCTTTCAATTATCTGTGAAATAGGTCATAAAAAAAATTTGAAATTTTTGTATTTGTAAATAAAAAAGTTCTACATATATTAAAAATACATTAAAGTTTACGTCTTCTTTTTATAATTAATTATAATTTGAAAACCTGGTAAATTTTTCCATCGAAAAATACAAAATTATAGTATAGTAACAATCCGAAAAACATGACGTACCGTATGCATTTCAAACGGAACCAAAACACGTCTCGAGCTTGTTCTGCTATGAAGAATTTAGATTCCTGCGTCTTTCGATAATTTCGAATAGTTTGATATGTATTCCAGGTTTTACACAAAAAATATGGCTTAAAATAATAAATTAATACTACATTAAACCATATTTCACTCATTGAAATTGTCATTTAGCTTTACAAATGCGTTTATATGACAAACCCACACCGTAACGCAATGTCACTGCATGTGATCCGAAGGGGTTTTTTTAGCATGAAAATGGGAAGGTTAATACCGCAAAAACGCTTTATAGCATAAGTTTACCTGACATATTTGGTTGTGTGTAACATATTTGCCTTTTATTTGATCCCGAAGCGAAAAATAATATGTAAATGCTTTTCCCTACACTTTATGCAATGTATCTGGCCAAGGCCTGATGCGTGACCATAAATAGTCGTGTTTTGTCTTTATTGATGTTTTTCAAGGTCACTGAAAATCTAGCACAAATACATAAATGAGACGCTTTGTAATAACTCGCCAATCACAAGCTATAGATTTAAGTCGTTAATAAACCATTTCAAGACAATTTAAGTATGCAGTATAGCAATTGGCCCGTATCCAGAAATCATCATTAACACTTACAGGCAAAAAACGAGTTATAGTCTTAGGGGAGTGAACGTGACCACTTGGAAGAGAGTGCATCCGTCGTCTATCGTACAAGGCTTAAAAATTGTATTTCCAACATCTGGATAGAAAAACGGGTGGCATTGTTTAAAATGAGGTATTTATAAATTGAAAAATGATGATCTAAGCGCTTCGAGGAATAATTCAAGAAAGTCTCTTTTTATATATATTTTTTGCGGATGAAAAATATATTCATGCTAATACTATACAATCGATATGCAAAACATTGATTAAAAATTGTGGTGATATTGGAGTAAATTTAGTTGAACGATAACCAGCCCCCATCTTACGCCAACTGGTACGGAACGTCAAATTATTAACATATTAATGTACTCGTTAAAATTTTCAAGCTATGGATACAATATGCTCATCCCACCAATACACCAAAAAAAAAATAATCAATGATCGGAACTGACTTAATTTTTAGATCAATCAATTATTTTTCCCACGTCAAACCAATCGGCTATTTTCTTATAACTAAGAAAAATATTATTTTCGCATTGAAAGCGTTTCACTTCGTTTCTGAATTTGATTTTAAGCAATAAAGCAATGGTTATTCTTTATTCTGTGAATATTCATAAATGTTAAAAGAAATAACTAGGAAAATATAATATAAACATTTATAGTTGTATCAAATAATTTACATTCTTATTCAATAAAGTAGTCTTTTCAGAGTTTTTGCAAAAAAAAAATACAGGATGTCTTTTCGGAATTATATTCAAATAATTTTCTGATAACAAAAGCCAGATATCGAATTAACAAATGCCTTCTCTCGTAGTACTTACTATTTTCGACTGAAATAAAAATATTTTGAATAGGATTACGAGAAGTTCGCGACTCGTTTTGTGAAAAATTATCGATATTTATTCCGGAATGAATACGAAAATATCTCTACTGAAAACCTTGAATACGTTTTTTTATGTTTATTTATTAACATATGTACGTCGAGTAAAACATTTCAGATTGAGCGTACATATTTTCTGTCTTATTTCAAATTTATATTTGTATATTATACGTTAAAAAATATTGAATAGCGCAATTAAAAATATGAATTCAACATTACAAACTTAATACTGCAAAAAACAGAAGGCTTAATTACGGGAAACCTAAATGAATTTTGTTGTACCGATATGAAAATACAATATATGCATTTTTTTTATATCTTGCCCTTATAAAACATTAAAATATATGATCGTTTTCCATTACTTCAATAAGAAACTGGGCAGTCAATGTTTGCACTATTGCTTAGCAAATATATTTAACTTTTTCCCAAAAATTATCATTTTACTATCATTAAACTATATCGTCATCACCAATACAAAATTGCATATCTGCATAATATAGTTAAATATATATTTAATACTAATTACATGTGTTTTTTGTCGTTGTTTCCATTCGATAAAGTTGTTTTTTAAATTATTTTTATAATCTAAAAAAAAAATTTGACTTTCCAGACATACAATTTTGCAACGGAAACGACAATATTAGTTTTATAATGTATAATAATTCTTCACAATACATGTGAACAAATTTCAATTATATTAACAGATATATAAATTAAATAAATACTTACTATTTTTCTCTCGAGATGTGAAATAAAAGTCTTCAGCAACAAACTGATGTGATGAAAATTCATTCATGTGATACACAATAACATTGTTTGATTGTCACTTTTTTATTTAAACGTTTTAATTTGAAATATTGTTGAATTTAAAACAATTGCTGGCACTCACATTTTTCGATCAAAGTTGGATGAAAGCCGATTATTTATGAATTCAGCTAAGTTCACGGTTCAGTCATGGTGTTCTTTTTAATTATCATTTAATCATACACGTTGCCTTTACTTCTCGTCAAAGGCATTCCGCATAACAAGACTCACGGCGCTCAGTCTTGCGTAAGATTTTTCCGTCAGATTCAACTCGTCGAGTTTCTGGAAATTCTGTGTCCATATACCAAACTTTGCGGCTTAATTTGATTAATAAAAGTCACAAAACGTCGTTCCTTACTATTTTAAACTAAAACACTAATAAATTTAAGGTTTATTATCTTTAAAACACTTCATCATACTAAGAAGTTAATGTATTACAAAATTTTTGCCTAAATAACAATCGAGTTTTCAAAACAAAAGTTGTTTCTAAAAAAACAACTTTTTACAAATAGAATTTGAACCAATTCAATCAAATTAAAAAAGTTTCGTCTAAAATTTGATCAATTAGTTTTTATTCAATTTTTTATTTCTATTGCGATTTAAGATTAATTTTTATTATTGTAACTAAATAATTTTTTTACAATTGAAAAAATACTAACAAAAAATTTATAAAGTAGATTGATTAAAAACTAATTTAATTAAGAGTGGTGTCAAATAACACGTTTTATATAAAAAATATTTTAAACTTTCAACTATGTTCGCCGAAAAGATATTGATATTTGATGATTGAAATAAAATTTTAATTGTTAAATGTATTTTTATTAAGTTGGGTATGAATCACTTAGATAGCAACGGTAAAATGTTAATTAATTAATCATGTTTGTATGACTTGCTTTTTTTAATTTACAGAAAGGGTTTGAATGCGTTAAAACTACGTTAAACGAAGGCCGATGAGACGCTTTTTTGAAGCGTCACGGCGCCACTACGCTTGCAGTTCGGCGTCGGGCGCTGTACTGAATTTTATCGCCAGTGTAAGGGGAGATGGTCCCGATTTCTGCATCATCTGCGCATGACTGCGACTTCTTGAGTCAGCGATGAGGGGCTGCTGAAAGCCTGGTCATAAGATTTGAAGCGATCACTTTAGCTACTCCCAAGCAACTAAACCGGTAGCCGTTTTACCTAACTTTATATAATTTTACTCCAATAAAATACTTGAAAAAATAAAGGAATAAGAACATAAGTAATATGAAGTTAAAACTGAATAAAATAAAAATTCATTCACAAATAACAGCTTAAATCATCTAACATTAACTACGAAAAGTTTCAGGTTTAAAAAGCTATGTATGCTAACATCAGCATAATATCCAAAAATGAAAGCTCAATATATTATATTGTTTTATCACTAGTTTAACTATTAAATTATTTAATCTGAATTCTTTCAATTTTCATTCAAAAGTTTAGCTTCTCTAAGTAGGATAGCAGGGAAAACAATAAAAATTGTTATTCAAAAAATATGTGTCTTCCATTAAAAGATTATATAATTACTAGTAAGACGCCCGTCATAGATGACGTTATTGAAATTGAAATTATGAATTTCTAAAGTAATTAGTAATACATAAATGTATTGTTGCGTGTGCGTTTAATCGGAATGCTTAAAGAACTTTAAAGTAAAAACATTTTTGCATACCAATTTTTATGAAATAGGGGTGGGGTATATGCATTGTCATAAGTTGGAATAAATCTTTGAATGGAATCATTTAGTTGAAAAAAATATTTGCAACGTTAATTTATGACTGATTGTTATTTTTGTTTGTTTGCCTCGGGATTGCGTCACGTTGGAGCTTTGTGTATTGTTGGGTGTGTGCATTGCATAACATACCTGCATGTGATATGTGATAATAATAAAACGCCTGCAGACCAGTCTGGGCTATTATATATATCAGCGGTTTCCAACGTTTATATTACAAAAAAAAAATTAAGCGCCTCCCTACCTTTAATTTTTTAATCGATATTACAATAAAGACAAGTTTAAAATAATAAAAACTTTATTAAAAATATACATAATTAACAGAATAATAACAAGATATGGTGGCG
The DNA here is from genome assembly GCA_022494535.1 of Himalopsyche phryganea. Taxonomy (NCBI): domain Eukaryota; kingdom Metazoa; phylum Arthropoda; class Insecta; order Trichoptera; family Rhyacophilidae; genus Himalopsyche; species Himalopsyche phryganea. Next base: position 4,260,550 of record JAGVSL010000088.1, on the reverse strand, counting down.
TAACTAGGGGTTTCGCTGTCCCACCATCATTTTTCCTCCAAAAATGATTTAACATATTATACAATTGTGTTAGATTAAGGGTATCATTAAAATTACTTACTATTTTTAATCTTAAACCATCGCTGCAAAAAATATTTGCTTGTTTAAATATAATTTCTTGAAAAATATGTACTATATTTTTACAATTTATAATTTACAAATGTCATATTGAATATTAATATTGTAAAGTCCCGCAGGCTTATTCTTGAAATATATAAAAAAAATTAGTATTTGAAAAAAATTTTATATTTACTATTTATACAAAAATACTCCATTAATGTATTATACATTAAATTGTAAGCTAATTAAGGACAAGATATTCCACAGATTTTATTCACACAACATTAACTATTATTGGCAAAAAAAAATATAGCATAATTACTTTTCTTTGCTTTGCTCTCAGTAAATTTGTCATCAACATTATCAAAATCTACTTCATCTGCCAGTTGGTCTTTTTAATATATTTTGTAAACGAAAAAATAGTCGTTCATTCACTGAATTTTTACAGTAATGATACGAAATGAAGTTCTATTTATTTGTAGATATTATGGTATGAAAACTATTATTGAATTACAAAATTTTGGCGCCTTGCCTGGTGATAAGTCCACGCCCTGGGAGGTGCGCCTCCCGGGTTGGAAACAACAAAAAAAATTATTGAAAGTTTGTTCAAAAAAGCTGTTTTAGGAATACTATTGAATAATAAAATGAATAGAATAATCAAGAAATTTTCTTAGTTATTATGTTGTGTAGGTTGGAGACTTACTGAATAAGTGCACTACATTTTATATTACGTAATTAATCCATCCACTCATCGTAAACATATCGTTTTATTATTGTACCAAAGAGCATTAGTTTAAATTAACCTTTCAGTTTTCATACTAAAAAAATCCCTTCTGATCTCATGCAGGTACATTTCGTTACCGTGTGGGTTTTGTTTTATAAACGCATTTATAACGCGAAATGACAATTTTAAAAATGGAAAGATGGTTTTATGTAAATAGTATTAAGCAATTATTTTACGTCATCTTTTGCTTATAAACCTGAAATACATATCAAAGTATGAGAAATTATCGAAAGACGCAAGAATCTTTTCATGGTGGAACAACCTCGAGACGTGTCTCGATGCCGTTTGAAAATAAAACGGTTGCATTCGGTGGGTCATGCAACTCTGGATTGTTACTATACTATTTCATTTTCATTTGGGGTCAATCTACTGTTAGATGAAGGTCTCCCCCAGCTCCCTCCACTCTTCTCAGGTCCTGGCTTTGCGCTGCCACGTACTTCCACCGAACCTGAAAAATTCGTCAGAGATCGCCCCTGACATCGCTTAGTGCCCCGTGGGTACCACTGAATGACCGCATTCGTCCAGCAGTTGTCCGTTTGCCGTGCGACATGTTTCGCAAGCATACTTTAACACTGGTAGCACACATTGGTTGAAAAATTTACGCTTCAGGCACAATGGAAGGTCGTTCTTGAATATATCACTTAAGCGCCCGAATGCACTCGTCATCTGTGCCTCCATCTACAAACATACTATACTTAACACTATTTTGTATTTTTCGATGCTAAAATTAAGGAAGTTTTCAAATTATGATTAATTAAACAAAAAAGCGTAAACATTAATGTATTTTTAATTTTAAATTATATGTGCAACTATTTTATTTACAAAAACAATATTTAAAAATTTTTGTATGATCTATTTCACAGATAATTCAAAGGTTTAAAGGCCGAGTTAACTCGTTGTTACACCATAAATACTTAAAAACATTCACTTCGAAAAGTAACTATCATTTTTGTATAAAATCAAAAAAATTCAGAACCAATTAACTTCAGACCAATAGTAATATTTATTGTCCATCTAAATATAGTACTGAAACATCTTGCAGCCTGTGACTCACGCTCTCAAATTCTGAGCGTATGAATAAATTGGTATGGTGAGTACAGACCTAGTCGTTATATTTATATCTCACGTTATATTTAGCCTATAGCTAAGCATTTTCCTACTTAAAATCCAGCCAGACACCGGATTTCCATGGGAATATTCTCTAAAGAAAACTCCATACGAATACTGTCTGTGATTCTTCAATAAACGTAAGTATGAAATTCGTAATGTAATTATAAACCTGAAGCCTGAACTTACTCATTTCTTACTTCACTCATGTGATCAAAAAAATGCGAAACGAGAGCAATTAGTTAACTACTGCTTCTTTTCTAGTTTCGCACTTACATCTTGTATGTGGCCAAATAAAAAGCAGTCCTCGCAAAAAGAGCTGATACTGCGATGCTCCATTAAGAGCCCATATGATAGATCACATGGGTTCAGATCATCAGCTTCATAATCAGCTGGTTATGGTTAAAATAATTACATATTTACGTAATAATCTTGATTTATCTTGAGCTTGGTTTGACAGAATATAATTATATTCAAATTACAGATTACATACATTTGAAGCGTGAAAAATCCATGTAGCCTTTGCTAATAATTATTATTGGTGGATAAGGCTTGTAGGATTTCTATGCCAAAACTTACACAAATACCTACAAATTATGTTCTTCAAGGCTTCCTTTGACCGGCCTAGTTCAAAAGGTTGGGTCAAATGTCTAGGGAATTCAAATCCTGGGCACTTAATATACCACCACCTATACATTAACGGCCCGCGGGTATACGTTAACCCATTCCAGATTTACAGGTAAGCTCTTCAGAGAATATGTTTAGATATGCATGCACATCTGAAAATAAATATCGATTCCTTGCAACAAATATCATAATTTCTTATTTCAATTTATAACGATTTTTTTATTATTATTTATCAATAATCCAAGCATCTTCTTAAATATCTATAGAATTTCTATAACCTACGTGAATTTATTCTGTTTTCTGGCTCATTGATTGCATGGGTGAGTACTAGAAGCGTATAGTGAATTTCTCTCTATCTCACTCAATCACTTTTAAAGTGAATGATACAAGCGAGATATAAAGGTATACTGACGTTTGCTCTTTTATCTTACTTGCCTATACACAAGTAAGGTTTCGTGATAGAGATAGAGATATATATATCCACTGCATGCCATTGATGAGTATATGTTTTTAATAATCCATTTCCAGATTTACAAGTATTGTTATTATAAAATATGAGAAAACATAATATATTTTTTTTTCATTCGATGAACTTGTTTGTATCACACCAAAGACCATGTATCCTCAATGACACATTTAGTGTAAATATTTATAATAAACAGTGCTTTATACTTTAATACATAGTTGGTGTTTTGGCCAATTGATGTAACCCTCAAAATTGAAATTGTTGAAGAGAGAATAAAATCTATTTTTATAATATATAGTGAGTTGCGTTATGAATCTTTGAAATCCACTCCTGTAAATTCTCATGTTTGCAGTATACAAATTATACGTAGAGAGTGTCGATATAATATTCACATACATCAAGTGGCCGGATGAGAATTTTAAACCTAAAACCAATGTAAAATGATGTTCCCCTTCCAAAAATTGGTCAATTTATTTTTCTAATTAACATCATTTGGCAGAGGATTGCTCTGTCGTCTTTAAAATGAGACCCAATCATTAACTCATTTTCGTATTTTTTGAGGGTTACATCAATTGACCAAAACACCATCGATATTGAGGTTATTACTTTTCTGACCAAAGCGGTGTTGATCATTTTATTTTATTTTGATGAAACAATAATTAAAAAAAATGGTTCTTATTGCTTCGGCAATAGTTTTGCATGAATTAAATTTTATAAAACTAGAATGTGACAAAGGAATAACAATATTATAAATTTAAATTTGACACTACAGATAATAATAATTGTGTTACACTTTTATAAACATACTGTCTTTTCAACAATAATAATATAAAGTTGACACCATTTAAGTGGTTTATAGGTTATTACTTTAAAACCGCCTTAAAATCATATTATACTTTCCAAAAATGTACATGAATATTTTTTTATGACCCAAAAACCCACTTGATATAACAATTGTCAACATTTTCGAAAGTTTGCGTAATAAACCAAATCGCTTCACTCGTGTGTCTTCTGAGCGGAGAAAGTTGAAAGTAATAAAGAGAAAAAATGGAATCCTCACTCAAGAATTTGAGTGCAAAGTTTTCCTTATTCGTTTGAATCGTCACAGCCTCGTGAGTTGACAGCCTAAGAGACAGCTTCTCAAAACTTCTAAAATTACAAAATTTTATATTAAAAAGATAGGTATAAATACTACATACAAAATTTTGGGCTGTTCGTTGAAACAAAAAGAAAACATGGTTCCTTTTCGTTGGATTCTTATCTAATTACTCAAGGTCGAGAACCATCTGCGCGTATTAATAAAATATTCTCATACATACTAAAGTTAGTCTTAATTACACAACTTGGATAAGAAATAGTTTTGGTAGCATATTTTTCGCTAAGTTAGCTTTTTTATATTTACCTTAAAAATAGTTTACAAAATGCGAGTAAGTTTAATAGCCCGATAGCATCCAAAATATACATAACGATCATCAAAGGTTTTCATGAATGAATATTCTCATTTTTTTTAAGCCATGTCTGCTCCAAATGTAAAGCATATTGCCTCCTATTGAAGGTATTGCAACAGAAGTTTTCTAATAGAACTGAATGTTACTCAGTTGCTCACTTTCTCTTTTTCAAAGAAAGTAGAATTTTAAACATCACAAACATACGAACAGAAATTCATAAATTGATTTTTCAATCGATTTATGAAAACTTTCCTTACCGGGACTTGAACCCAAGACAACCGTAAACGTAGCCAACTACATTGACCACTGCACCACAGACCCGAAATGGAAAATTCTTTAGCCTTCTATTTTGCTAACTTAGCCTTCTATTTCATCGGCAGTCAGTATTCATGTGTACATCTAGTATCCTTGCTAATTTTCAAAAATATTTGATACTTATTTATTATTACTAGAATGATATCAGGATACATCAAAATAATGTTTTCATTTTCATAAGCAATATGCATGTTGTTACAAGGCTACTTATTCAATCTTGTAACCCTATTTTTTAATGTATTTTTTCTTTACTGTATTGACATAACATTTCAATTTGAAATATACTTTATGCTAGTGGTTTCTTAAGGGTTAGAATTAAATGCACTTTTTTAGATCATATTCACTTTCACTTACAACAAATACATTCCACAAAAAACAAATTCTTTCACTAAAAATAAAGTGACCCCACATAATAAAATATACTTTAACATTGAAAAATATATTACACTTACGAAAAAATATTTTCAAATAAATAAAATAGTTTTCACTCAATATAAATACTCACATTTTGAAATCGATAGTTGCACGAAGCTGTAATGAAATGACACAAATTCTTCTACCCTATATTAGGCGGCCTATATAGTATTTGCTCCACGCATTAGACACATTACACAAACTAAACCAACAATAACATAATCTACTACAACTTAACTCACTTTGTTAAAAGGATCCGTGACTAAGTAGAAGCTATTAAAATGAAAGTTTGAGTGTAGTAAGTTAATACTATCTAGTCCAAAGTGGAAGCTGTTGAAATATAAGTTAAAGTGTACCAAGTGAATAACATCTAACACAAAGTGCAATTATTTATAACCCGTTTTTTTTATATAGTGAAAGTGGACAATCAATCTGTTGTGTCTTGAAACATACTGTTTTCTAAATCAGTGAGTCACGAGATTTTTAAAATAATCTTATAGAAACATTGCGTATCTTCGAGATGAAACTGAAAATGAACATTGAAATACTTGCGAGCTGCTATTTTGGGAAACATAACTCGGAGTAATACCCAAGAGGGAAAAAACATTCAGTCGGTGTATATTTTGTTATCAACACTCTGGAGAAGACATACGATACCACTGCCAGGAAGTCGTGAACAACAAAAACTTGCCGATCATCGTTTTTCCTTTGAAAGCATAACACGTTCGATAAAATAAACCACATCTGTAGAGTGAAACTTTTTGTACTGACAATCGCGGGCCGCAGGGGAAAATGGAATACACTTATTACCTATACACAACGCAGAATTGTTTCTTTTACGTTTTCGAAGTTATTTTTATTATACACTAGTGAACTTGGAGAGCAATTTGATGCCAAAAAAATGTTTTTACTTCGATGTTTCAAATACATATTTTGTAAAAACATTTTTTTACAATAATTTTAAACCAGTTTAACGTTTCGGTAAATATCGTTGTAAACCATATCACTAATAATTACTTCAGCTAAAAAATGCGAAGCCCAAGATAATAAATACGGCAATTTATTATTATCATTACATAGTTTTTTAAACACTTATATTTCCAGGTTTAACATGCTCGCTTATACAGTACTGATTGAGTGTTCAGAAGAACCATTACAATTCCCTGGAATGCTTTTACGATTTCAGCCGTCCGGATATTAGAGCAATTTTGTTTTGCAAATGCTACAATTGCCGTTTTAACAGTAAGCACCCATATTTATTACAATCCACAAAACGATATGACTTTTATTCACTATCTTATACGATAAGGTGTAATTAAATATCCCACACTACATTAAGGCTTTAAATCTCGGGGTCCCAAGCAATCAGTTGATCCTGTAATCCTTGGATTGATGGTATTTCGGGATTCACTAGAAAATATTAAAAAATAAATTATATTTTAAATGAAAATTCTTACTCGATGAAGGCGTTTCCGGCGGTGTTACTCTTTTCAATATATAATATGAATAATTATTTTGGTATATTCATAATTGAGAAATATTTTGTGCTCTTCCTTTCACTAATATTTCATGACATCTGTAGACAAGAAAAGACAATTTATTATTTTTTTTTGCATTATTATTTACAAAAACAGTTAAAATCAATTATATTGTTAAACGTGCAGCTGACCTCAATAGTGAAGCTTTTCTCGCACTACTGTAACTTGCCTTCAATTACTAAAAAAATATAAAAAGTAACTAAAAGATATAAAGAAGGACAATTGTGTCAAGTGAATTAAAAACAAACAGTGGATATTTGGAAAGACTTTATGTTCGCTTGAATTCTATTTATTAAATTATTTTAAATAAGAACAGTGGTACCATGCATGATATTTTACAAGAGACACATTGCAAAGACACTTTGGACAACTCCAATAACATGACAGAATGTAATTTGATGACTACATATTTTAAATCGAAGTCGTAAAATACCATGTCTGCAATTTATTATCCAGAATGACTTCCCGCAAGTATTCCGCACTTCCAATGATTTGCGTGAAGGTGTCAAAGATAGAGGATTTTCAAATTTGATACATTTTTTACCTACTACAATTAATCATAAATCATTGTGAAAATATTTAAAAAACAAAGCAGTAAAATTCAACCTAATTTTCTTTCTATAGAACTGTGTTATAAAACATATTTTCGTGATATTTTTATGTATTACATTCAATATCTGAATCATTTATTATTTAAAGCATTTTCATATAACATAATTATGAAGATATGTTGTGTTTATTTTATTAGATTATAACTATTTTGATTATTATAGGTCTCTTTGTATTTATTTTCAAATCTATTTTTTCTTTATATATGTAGAATACTTAATACAAAGTTATTGTCATTTTGACCACTAGTCCACCGTCTCAAATTTATTTGACTCTAACAAACAATCTCAGCACCTCACATTTATTTAAATAAATCAAAAGAGAGATATTTACATGTTTAAAAATAAACAATATTGCTTTATGAGATGGCACGTGTTAATAATTTTTAATATTTAGTATTATATATACTGATGTAATATTACATATATAACGACATCATATTTATTATTTCTTTACATGAGATTTATTATTTCTTTTTTTTTTGCGACTTTCATTTACACGGTTTATCGTGGAAGGTATCTGGAAGGTAACTGGGTGAAAAGAGGAATGAGTGGATACACTTTATTTATTGTAAATTTAAAAAATTTAAATGCATGGCATTACAGCTGACGCCAATGCGCCATTTAAAACTTTAAAACATAAATCCTTGCTAGTCAATCCCGAAATCCCAGAATCGTAAAAATGCTCCAGGGTTAGATGCCCTACGCTGTACCATTTGAAATATATAAGTAATTAAATCTTGTATTGATTAACTGAAGCTTAATAGTTTTATTTTAGAAAAATTTTCAGCTTATTATTAGGGAATTTATTTTTATGATTATGATGAATTTATATTTTTTCTTAAGGTAATCTAGCAATCGTCTGCAAAAACAATAGGGATGTAGCGTGAATAAAGCACATCTTGAGGACGCCACATGATACTGCGATACCATAATAAATAGCGGAAAAAGCTTTCGAATCATGTCATTAATTTCACTCAATTGGATGTCTCTATAGATATAGCAACCTAAAGGTTTATTTGGCTCATTGATAAATAACGAAGCAAAACAAAAAGTAAATAACATATCAGCTTAATTTATCTTTTACAACTGCAGAAACTGTCTAAACGTACACTTAGAGTAAACGTTTGTTAAGAGTATCATTCAAATTTTTTTCCTAAAGTAATGATGTTTTAATATCACAATTTGAATGAAACACAAAATAAGAGGTGAAGTTAATACAGACAATATTTTTTTACTGGTATACCCGTACTTGTCATAGATGACGGTATTGAAATCGAAATACTGAATGTCTAAAGTGGCTAGTACGTTGGAACTTTGTGCGCATTGTTTATACCACGAACGCTTACGTCATGAGAACATTTTATATAAAGCGTCTACACAGCGGTCTGGACAATTATATATAAAATAAAAATAATCTTTGTATATTTAATTATCCACAAGTATTTGGCCATACCTCCCACATCGGTATACAACAATTTTTTCTACAACTTTTAAAATTACATAAAACATCTATTATTCTCAAAAGAATATTTCTAGCATTTATTAAACATAGAAACTTCTATTGTTAATAGCTAATTTTGAAAATTTGTATAGTATTACGAGTTCACTGCCATTTTAAGCTCTGGTGCTGGACATGAGAATAAAATCAAACGAAAGCTTCAAAACCTAAGCTCCTTGCTTTTAAGATGTGTGTTTTACAACAAATGGCAAACTTTAAAATGTCGACTATGTTGACAAAAAATAGCGTCGTGTCTAATATTTCAAACCACTTGGGAAAGGAAGATGTTATCTGTGGTTTGCTGGTCTGGAAAATTAAACTTGAGGTTGATGCTGGAAAGGAATACTTTTACAAGCTTATTATTGGACTTAAAGTTTGTCAAAAGGAAAATTACATCTCTGCATTTATAATCACTGATGCCATTTAATATAATACATTTATAGATATGTTTATCTTGTGCGTTTATTTTTATTGAACAAATAATAATTTGATTATTTTTCTTTATCGTATTGAAAAAAACTGAACACAGTTTACAATTTTTCATTTAAAGCAGAAAAGTAATAATTGAATTAAAATAGTATCAAAATATTTGTATCTTTACAAAGTTTCCTTGAATGACTGTCAAATTTTTTATCAATTTATGAAATAATAAAGAAATTGGCTTCAAATTATCTTTATTTAATTTAAGTATAATTTAAGACATCGACTGAGGGTGCTTGATGGAATTTCAATATCAAATTTGGATTATTGAGATTTTGTACACTTCCATGTATTTTGTCTCTAACGACCCGGGTTTCGCCTTTCGGCATCTTCAGGCATTCGAGCACACGAATGGACTCGAACTGACACTGTCGTGGATAGACTCGAGCTGGACTGTCAGTTCGAGTCCATTCGTGTGCTCGAATGCCTGAAGATGCCGAAAGGCGAAACTTGGGTCGTTAGTGACAAAATACATGGAAGTGTACAAAATCTCAATAATCCAAATTTTATCTTTATTTAATTGTAAATGATGAGAAAAATTATGTTTTGAATTCTGTTACCATGCCAATGTTATATGGAAGGGGAAATTAATGACTAGTCTCTATTGAAAAATTAACATGAGCAATAAGTTATTTGAAATATCAATTATTTTTCAATTTTCGTTGAAAAATACACGTAAAAAGGTAAACAGATATGTGCATTGTATTTTCTCTGGATTTTTTTTTTAAATTTTACCTGTATAATCAAATCATATAATTCTTAATTCAGTTCCCTTCAATGCATAGCATTTGGCAACAAAAATGTGTTGCCACTTTACTCAACCCACTGCAATGGCCTTTTCATTGATAAGGCGTGCAGACTTTTGGCATACATAACAGTGCTGAGTAGTGAATGAAATCAACAACAATAGCAGTATGCGGAGGGTTGCCAGTGCTCTCGCAAAACTGAATTGAGTGTCGAGCTCGATTGCAGCATCATCAAGACATACCTTGGTGTCAAGTTTGACATTGGCGGAACAAAAGCATTAAAGAGACGGCATTTCAACTTATATTAGTATTGACAATAATTTTTCTTTTCTCTTTGCATTCTTTTTCATGTGATTTCAGGGAGAAAAGGCACAATCTCATAGAATGGAGTAAAAGGTGACACTGAAATGTCACAATCATTTGGGAATAGTGTTAGTGAAAAAAATTTTTACGATCATCCTTAATAAGATCAGAAAACTCCTAATGATATTAACAATAACCTAGACACTAGTTTATTTAAAATATTGACATTAGAAACCAACAGTACACAGTATACAGTATACACCGTATAGATCTTAATATTTTAATTGCAAAGATTTTTTTTAGTAGAAACGCAATAATCTTGCAACTGGTTCAATATTTACAACCCGCAAGGAAGTATTTAATACAGTGCAGCGACTCATGATATCTGAATACAATTTTGCATACAAGAAACTGCTTTCATGTCAAGAAAGCTCGTATCACTAAGTCGATATGTATCGCTTTTGTGGTTGCATGCAAGACGTTGAAATTTGTTACAGAGTAAAGGATGATAGCGGACCTGTTGAATACGATATGGTAAAATGCAATATAAGCTGCTTAAAGCTGTAGAAATATGCGCTTCATGGCGAATCATGTTCTTATATACCTTCAATATTACATATGCATGGATGCATACTGACCAGTGGAATGATTTTGAATCACATTTTCAGTGATCCTTTTCATATGTAGCATAAAAGTTATAGCGCATTCAGGAAAAAATAGTAAATAAATGATTCATTTACAGAGCCTTCGTAATTATATTCTTTGCTAAAAAATGTACATTTTTTTATAAATGTCATGTGTTAAAAAAAATCCTTCTTTTTTGAGACAGGGCTGTTGTCAGACCACTATGGTCGAAATAATCATACAGTAAAAGCCGCAAAATCTTGCAAATGAAAATTTTGCCAACTTCCGTTAATCAAAAATTAAAAAAAATCGTTTTTCAAAAATGTAAACGTTTTTCATATTTCAATGGCATGTTTTTTTATATCATTACAATCCTTTGCTATAAACCGCAATTATTGTTTTATTAATTAAAAGTTATAACATCCTACATTAACATTCAATATGTTGATTAATAATTCTCGAGGTCAATTTATGATAGAAATTATAATAGAAAAATTAACATTAAATTTGAAACGTTTTTAGTACAAAGCTTTCAAGTATATATGTATACATAAAAATATGACATTTAAAAAAAATCATAATAATGTTTAGTATTTATGTAAAAAAAAAAGTTTTTTCTCTTGAATTTTTGCTTATAATAACATAAAATATCAGCCCTGTGGCTTGTTCTCAGCAAGGTCAATACAAAATTTATCTATATAGTTTCTACTAGTTTCGATATTGCATTTGGGATCATGGGCATGTGTTTTGAGATATCTTCTCTAATCGATATGAACAAAAAAGAGAAGGAAGCGATGTTTGAACAACAAGAGCTTGTTGAAAAATACAGTGTTAAAATATTCCATCCGTGTGATTTCAGCTCGTAAACGGATATGTTAAAACATATCATAGTTTGATGAAGAACTGTCCATACAATATTACTGTGTAGCATTTTGATTAGATTTTTTTTGTCCAAAATCATAAAAACTCGTTGTATTTATTTATAGAGTGGCGTTCAATTTTTCCTGAATCTAGCCTCCCAGAAGACTATAAGCCGAGTGATCTTTTCAGACAACCAGCAATTTGTAAATTCACACTCGAGTAAATTCATCTCTCTTTCCACAAATGGTCAGGCGGCAAAGTCTTCGTGGAGGAGGATAGGATGGGCTGTTTTTTGTTGACATCAAACCACGATTGCACGCTCCAGTAACTAGGAAAGACGGAAAATTTGTTATGAAGATAATCAAAATGCTGTAATGACAAAAGCTTTCTTGAAATTCTTACATTTCATACACAATATAGTAAAATTAGTCTGTACACTGTAGTATTCACGTGTATATTTTCATGTTAAAATATTGTTAAGATACAATTTTGCCAATCAAATTTAGTCAAAGCTTTCATTGTGGTATTTTTAAAAATACCGAGTCTTTAGTCCAGAGGTCAACGTCGTTGGCTTTGGTTACGGTACTCACTGGTTCAAATCCCTATACGGAAAGTTTTATGAATTGTTTTTACAATTGATTTATAGATTTGTGTCAAACGCTTGTATGTCAAATAGAGTTAATAAATAGAAATAAAAAAAGGGACTTCCTAACTAATTTTCCAAGCCACATTATTTTATTTGTAATCTCTCCAAAAAACAGAGATATAACAACTGAATAGATACCAATTCTCCTACAGCACATAATGTTCCGATGCTTTTTTAAGAATTGGCAGCAGAGCAAACAAATATAAAAAGGGGGAAATAGCAAAATTTTCAATTTTTATATATTGCTATTTTATCATCATATTGTAATACTTTTAAAACATTAAAATCAACTGGCAAATAATAGTTTCAATTTGAATGCTATTGCATTTCACGATGTAAATCAAGGAATGTGTTTATCATTTTTTATAGACACATATCCAACATCAAATCTGTATTAAACATTTCACTCTCAGTGTGATAAACATTTATATTCTCTTAATGTTCATATTTTTAAAACTTCTCTAAATAATTATAATGTAAATTAAAAATTATTCACCTCTAATTCGCAAAGCTTTTTAGGACGTACCCTTCACAGCCCCGAGGGTGCAATTTGTTCACACAATCATCAAAGTTTCATATTAACAATAAAGTTCTCTTTAACTAGAAGATAATAATAATTTTCGGTACAGAAAATCAACAGTTTTATAATACAGTAATTGTTAAGCGGTTACTAGACCGTGGTTAGCTAAAAACATTGATTTGTTAAATGTCTCAAAGTATTTACATATTACAAATAAATAGTCGGGAGATATTATAATAGCATCAGACTGAATGACTTATTATTAATCCGCCTTTATAACACTTTTTATTAATCAATCAAAATATGTATCTTGAAATAAATTGGAATGCTTTAGAGCGACGATACCAACGATATTACCGGTATCAAATCTCGATATTATACGTTTTTATTTTGTACGAAAATTTCTTATGAAATCACCATGATTCTTTTTATTTAACTTATTTTCGGTTGACGAATGTTGTATTTTTTCATATATCTCAGTATTTGAGCATTAGGCAAATTAATGTAATTCGTTGTCTGCAATTCAATGAAATTTTCTGTAATTAAAGGTTATTTTTTGTATATATAAGTGCATTGGGAATGCTGGTATAATTTCAATAGTGGGTAATTATTTTTGTTCATCATTTTGATTGAAAAAATGTAGATATATTATTGAATTTCTTTTATTTATATTGTTATTAAGGTTATTCTTCCGATATTTGGGATAAATTTTTTAATTTTGTATAGGAAATGTTGGATTTCTTATAAAAATAAAAGTTTATTTAAAGTCTGTGGTGATCTATCACGAAAATGTCATAAAACGCTTTGATAGTTTATTTTTAAATTAATTTGTTAAAATGTATACAATATAATTCTACAAGTAAATGATTTCTATTGAAATGTGTGGTTAATAAATAAAATACAGTTTTTTTTTCTTTGATAATTTGATGCCGGTTTTAGGATTAGATACTAGATAGCTGATCACATATTGACTTAACTTTCAGAGGAAGATGTTTTCTATTTAAATCATCAGTTCAATTGATTTCAACTTTGAAATGCTCCCCGAATTTTTTTTAAACATGTTTAATCATACCCTCTATTCCTAACAAATGTTATCTCAGTATTTATACTTTATATGTTAAGAATAATTTACACCTACTTGATTTACAGAAGTTTCCGAGCAAATCAAATAAATTTGCTAACGTTATTTTCTTACTCAAAAATAGCCGTGAACTATAAGTTAAGCCGGATATATACAAGTCGCATTATGCAAAGCATATTTTCGTTGAAGGAATCGTTGAATAAAATACTTGTACAAACGAATTAATACAATGAATTGCTTAGCACGCTTCTGGCGATTTTTTAATAAAATTCGGTTTTAATGTACGTATGTGCTCTACCGATAGATCTATCAATTTTTCCAGTTACAAGTTGAAAATTTCTTTCTATTTCGTCTCCTATTTGAAATTTAAATTTTTTCCAAACATAAAAATGTGTTTTACTTTTCCTTATACACCGGAAGACACAAAAAAACTTAAATTAAACTTAGAGCTATCATACTGCCCATAATAATTTTTAGTGATTTACGCAAAACTCTTAAAACCTTTGGGAGCGTGTTTAGCGACTCAATGACTCATATATTATAATAAGCATAAATTATTGTAATAAAACAACGTTCAATTTTTATTTCGTTTATGATGCGCTATATTATCTGTTTGATTATTACCATAAAATTTTAACGCACGTAATCCAAAATCAAATATATTGTCCTAAATATTATAATGCTTGTTATCACACATACGAAATGAAACTAATATGTAATATTAAACCGTAACACTTTTGACAATAATGCCAATTATGAGCAATAAAATATTTGATTTGATCAAAGCTGTCAAACAACGTCATAATGAAATATTATTAACTGACTTGATGTTTAAATAAACAGATACTCTCTATATTTTAATACAGTATATTGTAAAGCACGTTGGAAATAAATAATTTATTGTTATACTATTATGTTTCCAATTCCACTATTGTTTTAAAAATAGAAAAAACTAACTTTTTTTTACGAACGGGTATTTTTTTCCAAAACTTTGAATACGTTACGAAATCAAAGATTTCAGAAGCTGGTGTACACTTTTTTTTTGAAGCGATGAACTTTTAAATTGGAAAAATTATTAAACACTTGAATTGAGTAGACTTTAAATTATTCACACAGTAAATTGCAATTGTATAAATAAAACTCGTAAAACTGTTATTGTATAATAAACTTGGGGGAACACATTACAGGAGATGACAATCCGCGAAAAGAGCTCTCAATCCAATTAGGAAAAACTGGAGCAATTCTAGGACTCACTGTTGTACTTGGTCAGAAGCAAGTGCTACCTTTTCAACGCATGCATTTTCACTGTGCCTTAAGGTTGTCATAGCACCTTACTAAATTATAAGGTAACCGTTTATTGTATTTCAAAAATAGGTGTTTGCGAAAAATACTAGGGGTAAGACAGAGGACGGACCAGTCCCTTATTACGTCAAAAATAAAAAAATGGATTTGGCTTAGAAATGTGATGATAATACCGCAGGGGAGCTTTTATGCCTGCCTGACTCTTCTACCAACCGGATGACCATCCAGAGGATGTACTCGGCGAAGCTACGGGACCTTGGAATGACCTGGAAGGACGCAAGAAGGTTGACAGGTTACAAAGAGTCTTGGAGGAACCGTGTCTGATTATATGCTCCAAATAGGGAGATGGTATGGTTTAAAAAAACACTATCCACTACTGCTGTTGCTCAGAATCAGAAATATATCAATCATACACTATTTCATTTAACTAAGACTTCCTGAATACATTTAGCTCGCTATTACAGCACGTCATTTTTTCTATAGACTCAGAAATTGCTACAACGATTTCGCGTTCAAAAGTTATAAATGTCATTATTTTTTTAATCATAAATAGGAACTCATATGGTTTGGGTAAAGAGACTTACAATACAAATTATTGAACCAGTATTATAGTCAACTCTTTCCTTTCATGATTCCATCCTGAGCCAGTCGTATTAGATCGCAATTCAATGGAAAGCCACATATTTAGGTGTCGTATTCTATAGAATTTCTGTCTACCAAAGCCTCAGCTAACTTTTATTTTCTATGCATTAAATGTCGAAATAATTCATACTTAAGTGTAATATAACTGACAACTTTGGACACTTAAGATGAAATGTGAAAAAACTAACCAATCCGTTATCGAATATAATGCAAACCATTCATTAAAAATTCCCGTGAAATCAAATAAATTAAATACGTATTAATTCATCTAAATTAACATTGATGTTGATGATGAATGATTCAAATTTGTTAACTAGAGCAATTTTTTTTAATATATAAAATTAAAATTAATTTCTTTTTTATTCGATTAGGTTTGTTACTAGGTTAAACACGTTTCACAACCAGCGGAAAAACAAAGTTATCAATTTTAATTATATTAAATCAACCTTAAATTACAAACCCATAAAAATGAAATAGTTTCGATTGTAAAAAAGACTTGAAACGTAAAAACAAACTGCAAAACTTTATAAAAGAAACCCACATTTCTTTGAAAACAAATTGGAATTTAATTTATTTCATATAGATTAGTATTTTAAAATTATTATCTTTGAATAGACTAAGATTGGAATGTCAGAATCAGTTCTGTTGGCGACGCGCGTTGATTTGCTAGGAATGACATAAAAGATTTCTATAAACCCAGCGTTTCACTAAATATCTGAGAAAAATACATTTTATTAAAAATTATAGTCAAATTAGTGGAATATCCCAACACACAATGTCGACACATTTATAAAAACTTTCATTCGTGTCTGGTAAATATAATGTTATTTAAGAAACATATACATTAATTTAATAAATTGATCATCATTTTTTGGAAATTTTATTATTTTTTCAGATTTAACGATTTCATATTTTTTATACATGATAAATTTCCATTTTTTACTTATAAAATATTATATTGAAAAAAATATTTTCCGATATTTATGTGATAACTACGGACTACGTCCTTAAAATGACGATTTGTGTTTTGCTATTTTTTATTCCATAATTTTTCTAAATATAAATTAATTGTTTGTTAACTGTTGATAATAAAATGTCCCTAAAATACGTGTATTAACACACTCCCGTTGTAAATTATCGTTGAACGAACCTTCATTCATTTGCAAAAAATAGATTTTATTTATTGAGATATGTAACGATACTAAATATAATTAATGTATGTGAGTAATATTTTGGATTATACAACAATGAATTTTTACTATTCACTTAACATAGATTTCAATAAAATAAAAAGGCATATTTATTGAAAAATAAAGAATTTCAATACAAAAAGGGTCCTTTCATGGTTTATGCACGATCTTTACAAACCAATAATGTGATTTATCAAGAATCTAAGCAGGGTCCACAGTTTGAAGTTGGCTATTTATCCATTGGGGTCTGACAATGGCGAGAGAAGATTGCACGATCTTTCGCCCCGGCGATTGAGGGCGCGATGACAACCTCTCGCTGAAATCTGAAAAATGAACAAAAATCTTGATAGAAGTACGTTTTGTCGTCCGTTTTTCATCATGTTATTCATATAACAACAATGCTTTACATGAAACGATTACCAAGAACTTTGTAAACTAAGATTTAATAACCGTATAAAAAAAAACCTTTAATGCTATGAAAAGCGCATTTAAGAATTTTGAAAACAATATTTGATTTTATTTTGAATAAAATTATACATTATTCTCTTACCATAAATGGTACAAAAACCAAAGTCTATTTGTATTCCTAAAAAATGGTTTTCTAATGTGTGAAGCTTACTATGAAGTCATTGAAAATTATTGAGAAAATTAATAAAAATAAATATTGCTGACATTTCGTTATTTTTTTGAAACCATGTTCGGTTCCTATGTGTTCTTCTAATTGAGTTTATTTCAATAGAATCTGTTCTAGAAGAAAATATTGTTATTATGTTCAGAGAGTAGGGATAGAAATACGGGGACAAGAATGGCAGTTAGCTTATTTCATTTTAGCAGCTGATGAGTGCGAAGCAATTTTCTGATATTGCATACATCTATGCGTTGGAACGCAAGTCCATAAATCAATTGAAATATTAAACCGATGTCTAATCGATCACAAAAGATAGCAGCTATTGGTGAAATGGTGTTTTTACACATTTCTCATCTTTCAATCCACACCTGTTACGCAGGATAGGTTTTTAGCTGCTTGGCTGATATTTTACCTAAGTGACTTATTCATTAATTCGTAACACTCTTTATTTAACTACTAATTTAGATATTTTAAAGTTTATCCTAAGGTAATAAATACGTTTACACTAGACAAAAGGTTCCTAAACTTATTTTCCCCATGGACCTCTTGCTGCTTCTATTTATTTTCCATGGACTTCCCCCTCATCCCCAGCCTGCATAATATTGTATTTTTATAAACTTATTCACTTCAAATGTGGACCCAATTCTGCTCTCTGTTATGGGCTTTTTTTGTAAATTGGACAATTGTAAAAAAGGAGACCGTGTACAATTTGTATTCATGCACACCTTTATTGAAAAAATAATGTTGTTTATTGAAAACAAAATGAAAGTAAATATTTGGATTGGGAACGAAACAAATCAGAACCTAATAAAATTCTTACATAAAACGAAAACACAAATGAATGCTGTTAATGAGAGAGATGAACCTGATATTTTGATAGCAATTGGTCAATATTTGGCTTCAAATCAGTGAGGAACGTTCATAAATCTAAATGTTCATTGATTTAGAACCGATTTATTTTTTTCGAAAGAGCATTGATGGCTGCGCTAAAACCTCACTATGCGTGTAGTCTAAACGGACTGCAATCCGTGGACCCCCATTTTTTTCTCCTTGACTTGGACCCCTTGAAACTCTATATGGACCACTTTGGGAACCTATACACTAGATTATTTGAAATTTTTGCCATCGAGATAGTAGAAGAGGCGTATCCACCATTTAAAAATGTCTTGTTAAAAATCTCGTTCTTTTGTGATTTATTTTATGTTATATGCAACACATCTAATTAAAATTAAATTGCAATGTCAAAATTCTTTACTTTATAACTTGTACAATACTTATTTTTTATATTATTCGTCGAAATGTTTTTCTTAATATTTACTTGAAAGTAAGTGGTATTTGAAAAATATAAACTGATCTGATTTCATCGCAATGAATTTATATAAAATGTGGTTAACAAACAGGTGGTGGCTGCATAGAATCGGTCAATATACTCAGACATAAGATTTTTGTAAGAATAACAAAGAGACGTTTTCTATTTTATGGTGTTATACTTTTCGAGACGAGTGTCGTTTATCATAATATAATATCACAAGTTTCCGGGGAAATGCTCCAGACTTGAGTGGCTCTGTGCCGGTTGTATCTATTTATTTTATTTTTCATACTTACGGAAGACGCAGGAAAGGTTTAAAGGGAATGAAAAATAGTTTTGGAATTGCTTGATAAATGAATACGACGACATGTGCAAAAAATGGCTTTAAGCATTTTATATGAGCAATATTTTAATTTAAAGGGTTCAAATATGTATACAACTACTGACCAAACATGGGATATAATTTTAATATTAACATATTTGAATTTATTACAAATGTAAATTTGCTTATGAAGCACTGGCACATCGAAACCCACTAGAAAATTCACAGTGCTTTCGTGTATTTCAAAATGGGTTTTGAAGTTTTAGAATCAATTATTGTTAATTGGTTTATTTCCATTATGATATCAAGCATTAAATTCCTTATTACGCATACAAAATATTGAAAGTAAATAACATATTTTTCATGATTAAATAATTTGAAAATTGATATATTTACCATTAGTCGTGGTGAATAGAGACTAATGGATGCTCAACCTTTTTCTGCATTTGAGTTAGTTCTATTACTTTGGGTAAATTCATACATTTCTGTTATATATATATATATATTATCTGATTTCAATGTATATTGAACATATCCTAACAATCGGAATCACTCGCCTGTTGACAGACGAAGTGATCAAGTGATAATTTTTAAAAATAGTTGAAATGGTTTTGAAGAAAACTGTTACAAAAATAAATTACATTCAAAATATTACTGTATATTTTTATTAATATGAAAGGTATTATGCATTTCCTTGAATAATTATTCCATATCTTTGATTTCATATTCTTAAGTTACCAATAATAGTATAGTGTAATATTTGGATTATGCGAGATAAAATAAGTATAAGACGAAGCAGCCACCACTGAAATTGGTATTTTATATAATAATTTTTCGATTATAAATTTTTCAGGAAGGATGAATGAAATGTTTGTCTAAAATGAGATAAATCGCTTAACAGATTTTGAAGCACAAAAAGCATATAGAGATATCCACAAGCGGCAGTATCTCGAACAAATAGGGTGAAGGCATTACCCATGCATAAACAAGCAGATTTATAGCTGGGTTCAACCTGCTAAATTTGGATTTTAAGTGAAATGCCCACTGGTAAAACCCTGGTTTGCCATAAGGATCCTATTTTTATTCTGATGATCCTATGAAAAAGGCTCTAAATTTTTTCTTGAAGATCTAGTAAACTCCTTTTAGTCAAAGGTAGAATTTTCTTTTTGCTGAGTGTAAGAAGTGATTTAAGTGGTGAGTTATGTATGCATGAAACATCTTTAAGTTTGTGAAACATTTTACCTTTTTATATGGTACCTAATAACTTACCAGGAAAACAAGTGAACAATAAATATGAAATACTTTGATAGAAACAGCCTCATGGCTAAGTACAATTTATTTGTAAATCATTAAACATATATCCGTCCAAAATATAATATTATAACTGATGTGATGGCTTCCATTTATATGTCTATAAATAATTAAAATCAAATTCACTCTAAAAATTAAGATATTTGAGTAAGGTATTGGTCTTCAGAAATTTTTTCTTTCCCAACCCAGGTTATTAGCTCACAACAGGCAATATAAAATAAAAAAACTTTATTCTTGACTTAATGATTGAAATTGGCATAGAAAACGTAAGTTTGCGTTACCAACACACTACAAAGATTGATAATTACAATGTTAATTGAATCAATAAATGTAATATTCAAAATTAAGTCGTTTTATAGATGGTTTTATTTCATCGAGAGCAAGTTTATTTGGTGTATGGTTATATTTTTAAAGGCTGTTTTGGCGCGGCGGGTAAAAGGAAAAGTAGAGTATGAGACGTCACTCAGTGCAAACATTAATAAAACTTATCTCTTCCCACCGCAGGCGTCGTTACACAAAAAGCTCTATTTATAAATATATCCGTGAAGGTGCCTCTTAGCGTGAAGGGCAGTTCTTGCTAGTATTATAATGTTTTGTTATTAAAAGACTTTTATTTGCTAAAAGATAAAATAAAACAGTTGACTTCAGTATTTTTCTTAAGATACATCTTTTGGAAATTGATAAAGCTTAACGTCTTTAACAACAATTATTTTTAGAAATTTGTAAATTTGATAGAATTATTTTTGCCATTTTAATAATAAAGTATAATGAACTAGTTTACAATTCGACGGATGTTTATGTTTTGTCCACAAAATTTCTCGTTGGCCTTCGACCGTTCTAGAAAGATATTGCTATGCTTATTGATGCTTCTTCTTGACTCGACAGCTCAATCGTAGGCTTTACTATCTCAGTCAATAACATTAAAATTATCAGTTTTTGAATGATGATTAATTGTTTGTAGACTTATGATGAAAAACTTTGAAGAAAAATGAAATTATCAATCACAATGGTAGTTACTTTCGATTTCAGTTTTAATAAAATAACATACTTACAGGAAATTTGAATGCTTCATAATCAGGGTAAAATTGGTTACTATTTTAACGCGTGTTTATTTTCTGTTACAATTAAACTCAATAAAAATTAAAAATTGTCTTGAAATTCAAAAAGGAAAATTACTTTATGATCCTCTAATTATTTAAGAACAGGTGGTCAACGAGGCCAATTATTAGATCATATGTTTTGACTTTGCAATATAACATCTTATTTGAATAAAGTTTTGCACTTAAAATCTTGCCCGTTCTACAGCGATCAGCTGTTCTAACTTTTCTTGTCCACATTAATTCCCATAGTAAAGAAAGAGTTAGAGAACAGAAAAAGGTGGTGGGGGTTAAGGGTGCTGAAATCGTGAAAAGTCAGTGAACTAACAGAGATAACAAGTGTGCACGAGGAATTTAAATATTTAAGATGCCGTCGTAACAGGTAATGTAATTTTCTTTAAGCCAAATGAAGTAGAATTTTTATGGCAACCATTTAAAAAAATGAAATATTATTTATATTTATAATTTGAAGAATTGTATAAAATAAGAAAAAAAATATACATGGTATTATGATAATTTCAAAATAGATTATAAGACAGTTTTAAATCATTATAACTACCAATTCAAAAAATAATTTCTTAAAAAGGGTGATTTTTTATATAGAATTATGCAAAACGTAGTTCAGAATTTCATTATAATAACGTTAATGTTACCCCTAATCAGAGAAAATAAATAACTGATTTAAGATGTAAAAACAATTTTTTTTAGCGGAAAGGTGAACATTCTTACTCAATTATGAAAAAGTACCAATTGAAAATTAATACTCATCTTGACTACATTTAGGCTTACATTTAAATGCACTTTTGTTTAGATCATATTCACAATCAGAAAAATAGTTTTCACTTATAACAAATACATTTCAAAAAAAACAAATTCTTTCACTAAAAATAACGTGATCCCACATAATAAAATATATTTTAACATTGAAGAAATAGGTTACACTGACGAAAAAATATTTTCACATAGATAAAATAGTTTTCAATCGATATGAATACTTGCATTTTGAAATCGATAGTTGCACGAAACTGTAATGAAATGACACATATTCTTCTACCCTATATTACGCCGCCTATATTGGCTTTGCTCCACGCATTAGAATACATTACACAAACCAAACCAGACCAATCCTAACATAACCTATTACAACTTAACTCACTTAGTTAAAACAATCCGTGACTAAGTGGAAACTATTAAAATCAAAGTTAATATTATCCAATCTAAAGTACAAACATCGAAATACAAGTTCAAGTGTACCAAGTGAATAATATCTAACACAAAGTGTAATTATTTATAACCTTTATTTTTATACGCGGATATGTTTATATGAATCGATTTTAAATTATAATTCTTTGCTTATTATGAGCTCAGTCAAGCGGACTGAAATGAAGTTATTAAATGTGTTAAAATAAATAATTTTGATGGCTTTCAAAATCACGCTTAATCGATAAATTAAATATGATCATGACGACCAGATTATAACGATCCATTCAACGATTAATTCTGCAAAGAGCTGTTTAACAGCGTAATCCTATATTTTAAAATACTGACATGAATTATTTACCCCAAAGCGAAAAAATATGACGGCTGATGATTATTAATGAGAACATAACGTTGCTCGCTAATCTTAACGAGGGTTCGTTTTAAGCGATAATCCTGAAAATACAAATTGATTCAAAACGTCACTGGAAAGAGATTAATGTGAACGTAGTACTTATAACATATTGAAGTTTCTAACGGACGTTATTATATATCATAGCTATAACAGACATAACATTTTTGAGCAATACTAAAAATAGTCTATATATGTATTAATACTTAAAATAAAAAATAAATTAAGTACCAAAAAAGCAGCCAAGAATAACTGCACCGACTTTGACATCTTAAAATATTTAAATTAAAAATATATAAATAAGAAGAATAAAAGGTAAAAGTTTTGTTTTATTTCTTGTTGCAAATAATGGATCAAAGCCGCTTTAAATCTAAAGCAGCGGCATCACATAATTTAAAAAAACCTCGTCCTTTCATTAAAAATAAATAAATTTTATTGTTATGTTTCCGCAAGACAATATGATTAACATTACATATATTATTTCTACAGATATTAAAAACGGTTTTCTATCATAACATATTTAATACCTTTAACCCTTCCGTATCTATGGTGTAACTATGAGTTACTACGGCTTTTAAACCTTTAAATTATCTGTGAAATAGGTCGTTTAAAAAAATAAAAATTTTGCTTTTGTAAATAAAGTAGTTCTACATATAATTAAAAATTAAAAAAAAACATTACGTTTTACGTCTTCTTTGTTTTAATTAATTATAACTTGACAAACCTCGTTAATTTATCGAAAAATACAAAACTATAGCATGGTATAATATAGTAAAAATCCGAATTTTCACACAGTTTGTTTATGTCATTAACGACCCGGGTTTCGCCTTTCGACATCTTCAGGCATTCGAGCACACGAATGGTCTCGAACTGACAGTTCTAGGTTTAGTTTTTTCTATATTGTGTGTATACATTTGTACTATTAGGAAACAATTACGTCGTTTCAAATTTGGATTATTGAGACTTTGTACACTTCCATGTATTTTTACTTTTTTTTTTTTTTAGTACAAATGAATTGTGTTTTATTTTTTAAAATACTTTCATGTATTTTGTCACTAACGACCCGGGTTTTGCCTTTCGGCATCTTCAGGCATTCGAGCACACGAATGGACTCGAAAACCCGGGTCGTTAGTGACAAAAAACATGGAAGTGTACAAAATCTCAATAATGCAAATTTGATATTGAAATTCCATCAAGCACCCTCAGTCGATGTCTTAAAATAAATGATATTTCACTCATTGAAATTGTCTATTCATTTTATAAATGCGTTAATATGACAAAACCCAAACGGTAACGAAATGTGACTGCATGAGATTCGATGAGATTTCAAAACCGTTATCATTTTCAATATCAAGAAAGTATAGAAAGGGATGTGGTTGGATGGTAACATAACGAATAATCGTGTGTTTTTGATAAAAATCCATAAATTCATAGGTATATCAATTTATGAATGTTTTCAATAGGGAATTTGAATCCTAGACCACACACCGTAAGGCATTTAGTATATTCCATTCGGCCAAACAAGCGACGACATAAATAATTTTACATTATTAACAAAAAAATAAATACTGTCTTCTGCAAATATTCATAAAAATATAAAATTGTTTTTTCAACCATCATCCCTGTCAAAAAATAATAATTTAACAAATATTGTGATTGTCTATTACGGAAATATCGAAGAATAGAAGAAATATGGCCAACGCTCGACCACAGTAAAGCAAAAATCAATTTGACGTGACCTAAATCCCTCTTCGCCTTTAAAATAGATTTCAATATTTTGGCTCGACAGGTTCCATTATATCAAGTGTTTTGCTGGCAGAATCATTTGTTAAGCTTATAGACGTTAAGACCGTAGTCATATTGAATCGCTTCCCGAATTTCCAAGTGTTTACGATATCTTATGTGTGTTTAGTAATAATAGTTTTATTGATAAATTGGTTAACCTTTCCAGTTAATGCAACGTTTTTATCTTCATAAAAAAACATGGTTCAGCCCCCCACTCTCTGCGGATAACAAAGTATTGTTTAATATGTGAGCCGAGAACATATTGGTTGTTTCACCATTTACCACTATCCGTGTGTAGTCGCATACGATAACTGAATAGAGATCAAAAAATACAGACAAATGTGTATGTGTAACTTTACTGGTTTGATATTTCAACTGTTAAAAGTGTCAAAAATGGAAGTAACGGAAAAAG
Organism: Himalopsyche phryganea; assembly: GCA_022494535.1. Lineage (NCBI taxonomy): Eukaryota > Metazoa > Arthropoda > Insecta > Trichoptera > Rhyacophilidae > Himalopsyche > Himalopsyche phryganea. The sequence goes on along the minus strand of JAGVSL010000088.1, from coordinate 4,234,775 downwards.
AAAGCAGTACAATTGTAACTTTTTATAAAAATGCATATAATTGGTCGTGATAGTTTGATGAAATTAGTTTAAAAATTGTGTTCTATCTTTATAAAAATAATGTCTTTCTAACAAAAATTGACAGTTAGCAGCGTAAATGTGAGCATTGAGTCTTATTAAGACGATAATTTATGGTTGTCTTTTATACCTCAATAACGATCAAGGTTTAACACGTTAAACAAACCACAACTTATTACGGTACTAATATTTTAACTAGTAGCTTTTATGCCTGTGTAGCTTTTAAGTGTTATGAAATCAGAAGAAAGAAAATAAATAGAGTTGTCCAACCACTTGGTTTAATTGGTTTAATGTAATATATAGTATCCCATAATATATCCTTATACTGATAATCCAGTATAACAGCAAAGCTTAAATAATTCTACGTCAAAAAAGAATCAATGATTACTTGTCTCTTATGTGATATTTCAAATTTATCGTATTCCTACAAGATGGCATAGGTTGAGATCAAATAATTGTGGCCAACCGGGCCCGTGTGGTGACGGAGCACAGTAAACAGCAATCATTACTGTCTTTGATACTACCAACCAAACAAAATGTGCAGAATCTTTTTTTGTTTGTTGAAATTAAACCGTATTTACATTTAAAACTTCGAATAAGCATTTCAAATACAAGGAGGTCAAACGTGTCACAATTCTTATTGAAGTACAATTTTCTAAAATAATACCTCTTGACTTTAATAATACGAAAACTGACTCGTTTTCTTTCGCTTTGTTTCTAGCCGAGTAGTGTTGGCCGCTTTTAAAAACACAATTAGGTTCAATGCTGCACCATTTATTTCAGCCCATTGCACATCTTACGCATCACTGCAAAGTCTTCCCTTGAGAAGCTTAATTTGGTCACTATTTTCTCCCTTGAATTCTTCCCTCCCCCGCTAAAAGCAATATATAAGTATTCCACCTTATTAAGCACAATTACGGTATCTGACTATTGTTCGATAAATAATATTATATTTACTATTTTAAAACAAAAATGTTGTTTTCTAAAAAAAACTCTTTTTATTATGTTATTTCAAAAATGAATGAATTAACATTAATAATCAACTAGCTAAAAGATCACTATTCTTTGTTTTTTATGCAATCGTTCACGAGGAACATTTGAATGTTGGAAGATCTCTTTCCTTTGTTGTTGTATTATAATAAAGGTATAAGACCGTATTCAAGAAACTTCAATGAAATATACTTAAAAATGTTTTTCATTTCTTTGTAAATGTATGAAGTCAAAAGGCTACACTTGAGAACCTAGAGGACTGCAAGTTCCCTATCTGTGATCTAAGAAATTTAAAGTTTATCCAAAAAAAAAAATAACTAAGAAGCATGTCGTATAATTAAAATGTGTTTTCTCAATTACTCAAGATGCAGATAAAATAACTGATTTAAATATGTACTCATGAATAAATGGCAATTTGTAATACGTCAAGGTGTATTCTTTTTGCAGAAAAGCTACTCGTATGTGAAAAGACTGTGAAAATCAAAATTCATTCAGAGGTACATATGATAAAGGAAAACTAGTTGATTTAGTACTTGCGAACGCATCATATTTATTTTATGAATTTAGAGAAGCCTCAAAACATTTCATAGACTCGCAAGCATTTCTGCGAAATATTCGAAAACTTTCCGCCGACATTATTGCCAACATAGCTTCTGCAATTTTATATGACAGTTATATAAAACTAGGATATCATATTAAAGTTTTATAATACAAAATATATTAACATTCAGTTTACACATTGAGTGTTGCCAACGTGAACATTTTTTCACAAATAACTGTTTATTCTTTATTCTATGAAAATAGTTCATTACTAGGTAACTGAATTGTTTTTTTTTTACTACATTCTTGATATAAAATTCCACTTTTCGATAAATTTCCATCGGTCGAATCGATGTTGTTTTTTTGAAACTAATTTAAAATAAATAGTGTAATGTATTTATCGTATAATATACTGAATGCGTATTGTGTGGAAAACAATATAATAATTTAATTAATAACCTAATATTTTCAATTATAGAGGATCATTTTGTAACACCTTTTTTTAAGTTATTAAATAACACTGAATAACTGCCGAAAGTGAAATTTTTATTAAAGTGATAATATCAGAAAGTGTTTATTTATTTTATGCGAGAAATGCATTATAAAAACGATCAAATCTCCGTTCATAATGATTGGGTTGAGTCAACATTTCTTCATAGTGTAATGAAATTATAGCATGTTAAAAGCAATTTCAATTAGGATTTTGTGAAAATTGACACCAACTTATTAATAATACAAATGTCTTCTCTAACAAATAATAATGTGTAATTACAAAATAAAAATAAGCCGTAAATAAAACTCATAATCTAGTTAAATAACAGCTTTCTATTATATGTTTTTCACACTATTTAAGTGTGTACAAAGTGAAGAAGGTAAGAGTCAAATTAAAAACGAAATGATAAAGTGACTTTGTAAAGGATTAAGGTACCTATTGAGCTATGTATGTGATATCGCGTGACTAACACAATCCTTTGAGGCTTATAAGAGCGCGAAAGTTGTTTAAGACGCAGTTTTTACTTCAATTTATATAAAGTATGTTACAAAAAATGTTTCTGGAACAATAAAACTTCTACAAAAAGTCGTAATGATTATTTACCACCATAACTAAAAAGTGTTTAAAAATAAATAAAACTTAATTAAAAAAAAATTTAAATAACTGTATTTTACGAATGCCTTCGCATTTTAAATATCGACAAGTTGTTAGATTTGAAGGACACAAATTGCAAAAATTCACATATGCAATTGCAAATACAAATTGATTCATGAAAAATTGAGAATTATGTATACACTTAATAATTCTACATCCATTCTAAGTCCATGGAAGCCAGTAAAGTAGGCTCTCTGATTCCTGTGTTTTTAATTCAAAACATGCATAGCTAAGCAAAGAACTCAGATTTATATGAAAAAATAGTAATTGAAAAGGAAATTTTCCATAGAATTAATACTTATTGTGTAGGTTCGACTACTAATATCTTTGAGCATGGCTGAGATGCGATGCGTAGACAGTATAGACACAGTAGAATCGTAAACCATCCAGAATATACCTGAGCTAATAACAGTCCACCATGTATGCTTTTGCAGCCCGCATGGACAAACGTGTAAGGTAATCCCGATTGATGGGAATTGTAGCGTTGTGAAGAAAAATGTTTTTTTTTATAATTGTCTGGATTTCAGCAATGCGAAAAAGTTGCGAGAAAACGCTGCATATTTTTTAACTAGCGTTTGAATAAGATATTGCATCAAGCAAAGTATCGTATTTTAGTTGTACGTTGTTGTTAATAAAAAAATTAAATGAGCATGCGTTTGTATCTAATGGCATGAATGTCTGTGATGTTTAAATACCTCCTCGCTAAGGCATCCGATCCCGGACCTTTTTTATGATACGGGGATTTCGAGATTCACAATTTTTTGATCCCAGAATCCTTTGATTGATCACTAAGCGTGATTTAATGGTGAAAGTTGTATATTTAAAATCAAATTATTGCTTCAATTGGTATTAATATTGGCATTTATTTTTATATACATATTATATTGAATTTTCTTTTAAATGAAATACATTACAGTTTTCAAAATTATCTGATCCTGTCTACGGAAGTTACGAAATATGAAAAGGAGGAAAACCACAATAAGAATATAAGATAATTATGTGGATTTTGTAAATTGTACAAAACCACAATATGTACATTAACAGACCGAGGTACACGTTGTAGTTGTTAATCAGGAAGTATTTAATTTGAAATTCAATTATTTTTTTAATATTTACAGTGAATCCTGAAATCCCAAAATAATTATTTAGACAATTCTGGGAATACAGGATAGGCTGATTGACCAGGATTGGAAGTCCTAATCCTCACCTACCCCTTATTTGATTCTGAAGATGGGGCGGCGTAGGGAGAAAGTTATCAATATCATATATTCATTAATGACAGAATAAATTCTGTATTGTAAATCATTAGTACTAACTTCGTGCATGAAAATGACAAAATTGCTAAAAAATTGAATCCTTTCCATTTACCTACGGCAATGATGTAAAGTGTAATTCATAATTTATCGCTTTGACCATGTGTACTTTGTTTAGATAGACCATACATTTTTTTATCAACCGTCTGTGTCCCGATCATCGTATTGATATCATACAGCACAAATTGTTAGCGATAAAAATGATCGATAAAACTTTCATGATATAATCCAATAAATAAAAACACATTTTTAAACAATATCCATTAGATACAATGCACACGAAGGTGTAAGTAATTTGGACAAGCGGTGCCGCTGAAGAGCAGCTATAGGATATATTATTGGAATGGACGGATAAAGGTAATATTCAAAAGCACTCAGTCGAAAAGAAAATGAAGCTCTTAACTTTATTAAGTATTATTCGAAAAGGCGAAATCATTAAATCTAGTATTTTGATAATTAGTTGTGAATGCTTATTGGAGATGTTCTTTTATTTACTCACTACGGTAGTCAAATCACTTGGTTCACATATGGCATTCAATTTCTAATTGATATTATATTATTTATGTCCAGTAACAAGTGTACCTCTTTAATCGAGTATTGGGATCTCTGCTCAGTGATCAGTATATTTCAGGTACAAGTCCGGGAAAATTTAGTATAATTTTTTTCCATTTAACATCATGGGATCTGTTGATAACTGTGAAATATTTTATGCTTGAGTTAATCTTTAGGTTTTGTTAAAACCATATGTGCTCTCAATGCAAAACTTATGGAGTTTATCTTAAAAGAAGATTTTCAAAATTTTAATTTAAATACTCAGTTGTTCAATCTATCTTTTTCAATGAGCGTTGGGATAGAAGTATAAGACAAGATAAGTAGTTTCTTGATCCTTTTCGCTACGTCCCATTTTTAGGACTGGATAGGTGGGAGGGAATTTTAGACATATCATACATCCATGTCTTTTGAACAAAAATAAATTTATCAATTAACGAAACTATCCATGCTTTGATTCGGAACCGTCAGCACCGTAACCGATGCCAACGACGTTAACCACTAGAACAGTAATCTCCAGTTATACTAATCAAACTGTATATAATTACTAAGTTTTTAAAAAAATAACTAGCGCATTCCCCATTCGCTATATCACCAGATATACTTTATGAACCTTATGGTAAGAAATAAAATTCAAGATGATTTATTGTCAACCAATTCGACTGACCTTATTTGCTAAACAGATCTTAAAAAGAAATTTGAGTGACTCAGATAAATACAACTCCTAAAATATTATCATTGACATTTTACAATATGAGCTGAAAATATATTTACAGTGAGAGTCGTCAGAAAATTAATAGAAAAATAGTCACTCATCCTGTTATAAACACATTATAAATAGGTGGCTAAGTCTTGCATGCACAGTGGAACTGCATAACATTGTTTGGGACATAATATCGCTACTGTATGGAGTACAAAGAGATGGACAGGCTTTGTGATTGTTTGTCAAATAATACTTATTTTATTAAAACTGACGATAAGCCCTCATGCATGCTTTACTTCAAACCAGCAGTATTAAATGTGGATAGAATAAGCCGCTTTAAAACCACAAACGATTATTCCGATTTAAATTACACATTATTATGAAGTATTTACAAAGCAATATTTGTTGATATCATAATTATTTGATAATATTAAAAATATTTCAAAAGTGACTGTTTTTTCATAATGAATTTATTTGACAGTATGTAAGTTTCCAAAATCGTTATTATGAAACTATAGGAAATGTATCTCTCAATTTATAATTATTTTAAAGAAATTTCTGTGACAAAAAAGAAAGTTTTTTATGGTCTTCCTGTAGTTCATTATAATCTTTTAAATCGACTTTTACACTTCTGATATGAATTATTTCAACAGATGATATTTCAAATATATTTCTTATATTTTTAAATCAAAGTATACAGTTGGTAGAAGAATAAGCGTAAGGAAATAATATTATACAATTTTTTCACAATTCCGCAATTCTAGATTAAAGGATTAGGTAGTGGATTTATGGTGGGAACATGACTGCTTTCAGGTGTAATTTAATAAATGGATTGAAAAATCATTTCACGAAAATTTTAATATCAACACCTCTCGGCCAAATCGATCATAACCATCAAATTAATATCGTAAGTTTTTTTTAAAATTATTTAATTTAATAGAACCTAAGTAATGTTTTAGTTGAAACGATAATCTTTACTATAAAACACAAACTACTCTAAGTCCTACATCAAAATGGTGAGCTGTATAAACCGGTATGAATTTTACTATTTTCAGTTCAATACGTCGTTTCCTTCTAACTTTAGTTCTGAGCTTACTAAGTTTGTTTACTTATTCCCGACAAATTGCGGTAGTTAATCACTTGACATATTTTTATATCCGTGTAAAGATGTTTCATTACTTGACAAGTTGTCAAGGAATTTCTTTCTTCATATACTACGTATTTTGTTTCTAGAAAAACCTTTTTTTTTTATTTCCGTTGTTTAGAACTGCAAAGATTCAAAAAAACAGATAACCAAGGCATGTCGCGTGATGAGTAGAGACCATTGTCACTCAATAGCCGTGACGTCAGCCGTGTCAAACGCTCTGCTGTCATATTGATGACTCTGGTGTCGTACTGTGGTGAGACACGAAGAAACCATTTTGCTTTCAATCTAATCTACTATCTGCTAAATTAACCTAAGTAATCTGACACTAATGTGAATGGCTTTATTTATTAATACTTGCAAATAAAAAATATTGAAAAACTAAGTAATTTAATTAACACACCGTAAAAAGTATTATAATATAGTATTAAATTTAATGGTATTCGTGTAATTTTAAGTAAGGTAGATGCCAAGAAAAATTACAAATTTTACATATATTTGCCTTGATTTTGTACTGTCTATCTGTAATGTAAGACACACGCACTCTCTCTCAATCCGCGTATTTAAAGTAAAAGAGTCTGTGTGTGTGTGTGGGTGTGTGTTAATTAGTGAAATTTTAACGCACAACACACATACATTCTTTTTATCTCTGCCTGCGCATCGTTCGTATCAAGCATATTAACTGGCAAGTAAAATTGGTACCTGATTATACTTTATAGTATACCTATAACCACACTATAAGTCTTCGTTAGATATTATGTTTGTATCAAGCGATACTTGTACATAATGTGGTAAGGTCACTGTTTGTAAAAAAGTCAAAAATTCGCTTGATGAATTGCTGAAAGGAATATTTTTACTCACCAGACTAAACCCAGTCCTCGAATGTCACTAACCATAGATATAACATAGGAGTAAATGTAAAAAACTTAAAATTTATATAGCATAATATTCAACATGTATACGGTCGGCATAGAAAAAATATTATCACAATAATGTAGGAAATATTGTTTTTCTTATAAATTTTCCATTAGTGGTGAGTTTTATAATAAATATTTCTTTTCAGCTTAAAGATTTCAAAAAAGAAATGTGTGCGTCCGACACCTAGCACCAGCTGAGTAAATTGGGAGTCTTATTCAAATCGAGGATAATTTAAATTCAATTTATTTAAAGAACAACACGCCTAGTTCACATCATAATCATCTCCGGTCCAAAAATACACACTTAGCATGCGATTTGCATTTTCCTACAGCTTGAAAACGAGAAGAAAATTATGGCAATGGAATGTATTGGGAAATGCCATTAAGGAAAAGGAATTTTCTCTCTCAGTGTCTTATTTTGAAAGTTCACCTAAATTGGTCGAACGGGAAAAGTGAGGGAGGCTTGAGTTTGGCTCTGATTGCCTGCCATCAGAGCGTCATGTGAATTCTTGTTAGACCATCTAGATTTTACAGGAAAACCTTTTGGATTTACTTGGAAAATTGCATTTATCTAAATTATTTAATGTGTTATGGTGGAGTCGTTTTGCTTAAAACATCTTTAATGCATACTTTTGTCACTCTTTAATTCCCTTTGTAAATATAATCAAACAACAACCATACTTACTGTTCGTTCTTAGGCAATGGCAGAATGAAATTAGTCTACTTAAATTATATATTCACATTTTACATCTAAAGAAACACTAACCAATCATATCTTGCCTATTGGGAACAATAAAAATTATTGTTTATTCATTGAACTATGTTATAAAAAGAAACATTACTAGAAAAAAGAATATTTAAAACAGGAAGATTAAGGTTTCATTTATAAGCAATTGCCCCATTTTTAAAGATTTTTTCGATGTCAGAGAACGTATTTATTTGGTCCTTTAGAAGTGGCCAAATATGTTTTTTTACTTTATCTGTGGTGTAGTTATATTAAAAGAAAAACGTTCATAATAAATAGAGTAAAAAATCCATAAATGGTTAATGTTTAATGTTACATATATTCAATATGACTGGTTAAATTACTTTAAAGAAAAATTTAGATTTCTATATCCCGATTTGATTTAAACGGGCATATCACAACATATAATAAAACTTCTCACATCTTTATACTTTTTTTAAATTATTAAAGTAATATATGTGCTCATGTGTTATAGATTTTATTGATTGAAATAAGTTTTATGTTTCATTAATTATTATAAACGTGGCCTTTCTTCACTGACAAATCTTCGTTTGACTACAATTTATACTTCAACAAAAGGTTGAACAAAAGATCAGTTTTCTTGCAATATAATAAAAATATAGATATGTTTTTGTTTGAGATCCGAAATCGCCGTTCCAGTTATTTAGCGAAACAAAGCAAACGAACAATTCATTAGTGAAATAGAAGTAGAAGAAAACCATTAGTAATAAATAACACGACAGAATCATTTATTAATCTTTCCCAGGGGACAAAATGTAATACTTTTAAAAGAGAAGACAATAATTATGAAGCCTCTTGGAAAGACTATTTGTGTTGGCATAATAACAATCTTTCACATAAAATGAACTCGTTTTATTTATATTGCAAGAACAAAATCAAGATTTTTTCACTTTTTATTAATCCACTGTAGTTAAAAGGTCTACTTTTACCATTAAGTATTAGTACGTTGCATTTTAACCTTTATTGTCGAAAGTGAGTAATTGAATAAATTAGATATTTAGAATAATGTACATTTTGGAGGTTTATTTTAGAATTCAAACTAAATCTACGATAAATTATTGGGATAATTTGCCGAATGCCAATTTCATTTCGTTTCGTTATAAAGGTTTGAATCCGTACACATGTATATAATAGCCCAGATCGGTTTGTAGGCGTAGATATAGAAGTTTTATTATTATCACATACACAATGCATGTAGGTATGAAATTTTCTCATGAACTAAACGTTCGCGGTTTATATAAACAATACACACATTTATGACGTGACGCAAACTCCGAGGCAAACAACCACAGTGTCAGTCCGTCAGTATGGAAACTAAAGAACAGCTATTTTAGAAATTCAATATTTCAATTTCAATACCCTCATATATGATAGGCATTCTCACTCGTTATACTGCAAAAACGGAATTAGAACAAAGTCACGAGTTGGTTTCTATTGATTATTATAGAAAATCACAAATTTTGATGCATTTCTTTTTTAATGTGATATAATGTTAAAAAAAACCGTAAAATACATATCTATAAATAGTGTAAATTGCCTAGATAGTCTACTGGTGTAGTTCAGCAATACCTGTTTCAAAAACTTATAGAACGACATTTAACTGAAATCACTCACATCGACCTGAAATATATTGAAAGCAGAAGTAATATCGAGTAATTTTGAGAGGTAGCATCATTGGCAGGCCAATGATATATATTGAGAAAAGAAATACTTCTCCATGATTCTTTAGATAATAATGTGTATTATAATGTTTGATATTCTCAAAAATGCCACAATTCTCAATGTGGCCAAGTCTCAATTATTAAGATAACTAACACACCAGAGCGTTTTAAAAGAATGCTTGTACTAATTCAAACTCACACATAAATAATTATTAGACATAATATATTATAACTCAGCTTTTTATGTACTTAAATTGCCTGATACTGTAATATGTATTTAAAATCAATTGATTATGTATATAAAGAAATTGATGTACGTACAAGCTCATTATGTTCCAATGGAAAGTTTTCAAACTTTTGAAGCTGCTTCACTGACTGAACAGTAAATATGACAAGGGTTGTTTTCATTACCTGGTGGTGAAAGCCCCTCATACCTGCCAGAGTTCATATTTTGGAGAAAATCTTGGCTCGTGCAGTGCCCCCAGACACGCAAGCACAAACACACATAAACATTCGTATCTGCACCGAGAGACCATCGCCAGAACCCAGAGCTAGATTGGAAACGATAATTCGATAAAACATTATCTTATTTTCATTATAATGCATTGAACAAAAATATTAACTACGCTCTCAATTAAAATTATCTCGATGTAACGATTTCCAGTAAATTGGTAAAACCTCCTTTTAATGTATTATTCATTTAATCACCAAGAGTCAATGTTCTACGCATCGCTTATATCAAACCGCGGTAGCTTTTTAAACGTGTATCGGTTGATGCAATGCATTTTATCTATTGACTGAATTGGCATTTACTTGGTAGAACTCCATTATAATAGGATAAAATAACAAAGTATTTAGCTGTACAATTTTTTTATGAAGTAGTTGATAGCTATTTTGACTTAACGTCATCGTCAGAATTATACTTGAACTTATCTTTGCTTAGCTATGTATATACTATTTAGAAGATATAGACAATATCATGTCATCTCACGTATTCAAACACCATATTTATTTTAAAATTAATTCATTCAAGGTACTTTTTAAAATAAACATTATGATGTTTGAATACGTGAGATGACATTATATTGTCTATCTATTCTAAACAGTATATATAGCTAAGCAAACATAATTTTAAGTATAGTTCTGAGGATGTCATAAAGCCGAAATAGCTATCAACTACCTGATAAAAAAATTTGTAGAGCTAAATACTTTGTTATTTTATCCTATTGCATTTTATTTGTTTATAACTCGAACAAAAACATTATCGTTATTCACTCTTAGAATATGGACAAACAAAAAAGGAAAAATTGAATTTTTAAAAAAATTAGGCTTTGTAAAAAGATACATTTGCTTTATTCAAATACTAATTAACCGTTCAATAACTTTTCAAGATTTCAACGTGATATTTTTTATTAATAAATCGTTTTCAAAATTTAATTTCAAATATGTATTGAAGGCTTTAGGGACTTGATCAGAAAAGATAGTAAAATAATGAAAAATTATTGTAAATTGAGTTTTTTTTTTAAATATAAGTAAAACCGCCTAAATTTTATCAATACCGATAGTTTAAGAAATATTTATGAAAAAATCCAGATCGATTTCATAAAGTAATTGTTTTTTTAGTCAACGTAGTCTGTCCCTGGCAGAAATGCACCGTCTTACTTAACGGATATGAAAGAGCAACGCTAATGATATCGGTTAGCGTAGTGAACCGAAAGTTTTAGCGGGTAGCCGCAAAATAGCTTCGGATATACTCGCGAAATGGTTTCAGCTAACGAAAATGGTGCCATAACCCCTATTCGAAGTAGCTCAGAATCTAGCCTAAGTATTAAGTAGTACGGCAATGTTTAATATTGACTTTAAGAACAGTTTTTAATTGAAAAAATTGACTTGAGGATTATCAGTCATGAAATGACAAAACATTTTTAAAATTTCAATCACTTCGATTAGATATTTAATTTTTCAATGCGATTTATCAAAAAATGCATTCTTCTTTGCTTACATGAAAGCACCGTGATTAACGAGAGCGCCATTCTTCCATACTATCACTGCTAAACATAGAGCTGACTGTAGTTTCATTAATCTACTTAACGTACCTTGTTCACCTGATAAGAATGCATCCTTTTATACTTCTGGCGACGACAACGTTTTTCAACATCATCTTCGTCCTTTACAGCAACCTGTTTGATAAACAACAAAATTTATTATTCATTTGTACGAAGTAAAAACATGGTGGGATACTTTTTCAACACTAAATCTTGAGGGTTAAAATATTGGAAAAGTTACGTTGGTGGGTGACAAAAATAAAGTACATGAACGACCTCCATTAGTCATCAATAAATGCTAACCACTGAGGATATGGTCCATGAACACTAATACAGTTGCATAGAAGGTTGTTACTAACTACTGTAGAGAGATAGAGATGTATTGTTGAGCTAAGCCTACAGTTGCGTCAAACGACATAAAAATCAATCTCAATGTAATAGAGTAAAGTTACCAACCATCAACAGTGTGCTGACTTAAATTCAGTACCTAATAGATTCCATGCGTTTCGTTTTTTTAATGAAGACTGATGTGTAACAGTGAAGAGTGTAATTCTTTTAAATAAATCCAAATACTGTTTCTTAAGACAAAGTCCGGCTATAACAAAAGAAACTTTCATCTCAAAACAACACATTTGGGCGAAGCCGAACGGAAACTTTTTCAATTTGTGCAAGTGCAATGTGAATAAGTTACAGGAACTTCCGCATACATGGCCGACTATTTGCTCGCATTGTATTAGAATTACTTACATGCCTGGTATGAAATTCATTTACATATTTTACGTTTATTTCAAATGGAGAATAAACCGTATTAAACATACTTTTAATCATATGCAAACAAAGACAAATCAATTGCTTAATCATAACATTTCAACATAATTATTATGACATCATGTCTACACCCAATGTGAAGCACAAGGTGAATGAATTTAAATGACCTTGTTATTAATAATCAAAATTTTTGGTCAAATAATAAAATATTTAATTTTTAAATTTTCAACCGGCATTCTGAACTACTAAAGATTTCCTTAAGAAAGCTCTTAACCACCAAACTAGATATACTGTTTGATTAAAATTTTATAAACTTTTAAGGTGTAAACAATTCATGTCAAATCTTCGTGGATAGGAATTATATTTAAAAGAATAAACCATATTTTTACCATGTCAACCGAATTTTTGTACTAGAACTGGTTATTACTCAGTTGTTCAATTTCTCTGTTTCGAATAAAGTAGGGATAGAAGGAAAAACTAGGAAAGGAATAGTGGTTAGAATTCTAGACATCACAAACATTCATATCTACGAACATAAATCTATAAATTGATTGAAAGATCAATTTATGAAACTGTCCGCACCAGGACTTGAACCCGAGACATCCGTAACCGTAACCAACGACGTTAACCACTGCACCACGGAGCTAACACATTTTTTTGTACTCATTTCATAATTTGATAAAATGATTACGACCAGTTTCACAGATTGAAAACATTTTCAGCAGAACAAATATTTTAACAGTATGATCTTATAATAAAAAGTCATTCAAAACAGTGTTGTGAAAAATATTATGAAAAAGAAATATTTCTTTTCCAATTTACTGATACAATATCTTGATAAATGCCCCAAGTTAAATATAGAATTATTTCAATAATCATCTGTCGCACAGTTACCTATTTGAAAAGTCAACGGGAACGGGCATTTGAGCAAAGACTCGACAGTTCGCAGTAACTTTCAGAAAGAAAAAACTTTCTGCTCTGTTTTGTTTGAGATACAGGAAGAGCTGGCTTCTCTCCCTGTGAAATTTTTGCTTTTACGTCCCGACAAAGATCTTTCAATATTAGTTTAGACAAAAGTTTTTAATCTTCCAGTTAAGTTCGCTTTTTTCTCTTTCGTAATATGTTTTTATTAGGTGTTCTTGCCTTTGTAAATTTTGGTGTATGGGTTCTTTTTCCAATAAATTGCATATACTAAAAATGGAAGTAAGTATTGCATAATCTGTACTTAAAGAGTTTCAGAGTTTAATACTGTTGTGCTGGAACGAGTTGTTTTAAATTTTTAATACCAACAATATCAAAAAGTGAAGTTTTCTCTTCCATAACAAAGTGTATGAATTAGAAATAGTAACTACAAAATAATACGATACAATATTAAAGTAGTTAGTTCTAAAAGAAGTTTTAGATTTGGTTGATATGTTTACCTTATTGTAATGTCAATTAGATCAATATAGTAAACATGCAGTTGATTAACATGAAACTCTTATTTTATTTTTTTTTATGTTAAACTATATTCATAATTGTATATTATTGAAATATTACAATTATTAAAAGTTGTTGGGAATAGTCCAAATTGATTTATGTAGCAACATGCTAGTATATGTGATACTAAAATATTCGAATATTTTCATATTGTCAAAAGACCCAAAGTTCTTAACCGGATGGCTGCCAAAAGGGTCTTAAGACGCGCAAATTTCCGTGAACGGAACGCCGCTCATACAAAAATGACGTCTTTGGACGTCCCGCTTTCAATGGGATTTTACTAACGTAAATAAATTATAAAAGATAAAAATATGTTGAACGCAGAATGACATAAGAATATTTGAATTATCATCACTTACTCAGATTTGAAACAGAATTCGTTTTTACCACTTGAAATTAAAATTGAAAAGATCTTTGTCACTGGTATAAAAAAACCCTGACAACCCTGATGCGTCATAAACATTTTATTTTTGTTATTATGGATAAATGGCGGCACAATCGGCGCACTCTTTATTTATTTGGTAAGTTTTTATAAATAAACTTTAATGCATTTTCAAAAACAATATATTTAGAATGTTTTATTTTTGCAATAAAATTCGTGGCGTGCCAGATATCGTCATACATACACCTACCGGCAGTTAAAAGGTTAATTAGCAATCGCCGATAAAGTGCTTTATCAATACAAGTAAATTGCAAAAATAAACAAGAGAGCAGTTTTTATAAACGATCTAGATATAGATATAGTTATAATAAAACACAATTTTTAATGTACTACTTGTACATTTTATAATAATCTACACTGGTTTCTCTCATCGTGAGCATTATGGGCTGACGATAGATATGTTATATTAAACTATTGCTTCCAAGGCCCATTCAAAAAATAGACAATGTATTAAATTTGCTTAAACACTGCTCAACATAACTTCGTAACGCAGGATAACTTCATATAATGAATAAATAGATTTATTGAAAACACTATATTAATTAAAAAGTATATTCAGTCACAAAAATATTAGCAATTTCTGAAGATTTATGAACATGAAATGAACTTGCAGAATAACTGACCACAAACAAATAAAACAGTTAAATCAATAGATCACGAGTCCTTTTTGTTTGAAAGATATGATTGATGTGTTCAGCAAGAGCGGAAGCCTTTTCACGGTTTGACTATCATCGTGAAGTTGTCGATAAAAAAGGGCGGGAAATGCAAGTCCAATCGCGAAGCCTCGCTTGGGCGGACTCGGCAAACACGGCCTCGCAGGCGGGATACCGTCTCAGGCAAGCGTGAAATGGATCGTTTATCACTATTTTGTATTCCAGCGCTCTTGAAATGTTAAAAATTACAATTTTTCTTAACACTCCTGCGTTAAACTGAAGCAGCAGAATATTTTAATAAAATTTGAGCGTTGATATAAAAAATCCATGGTATCGATTTACCATCATATTATATTATAACTTGACCACCGAAAGATTTCGGAACTAAAATAGTCAATCTAACGCTTACATCTGTCAAACATGAGCTCAGGAGTGTCATAAAAGTTGTTTTAATAGTGAGAAAATAAATACTATAAGCAATGTCAAATGACATGCCCGGGAAGTTGTTCTAAAAGTCTGACAGTACTGTGAAGACGGTAAGTCTTAAAAAAGAATTGATAATTTCAATCAAGATTGATGTAGATTTTTTTTCCATGTCCGCTCCCAATGTGGAGCATATGGTCTCCTAATGGAGATATCTTGACAGAATTTTTTTTTCTACGAGAACTGCTTGTCACTCAGTTGCTCAACCTCTCTTTTCTTTTTCGAAGAGAGTAGGGATAGAAGGATAGGGCTATGACAGGACTAGTGGTTAGCTAATCGCTCTCGTTACGCCCCGTTAGGATGGGATTGGTGGGAGGGAGGACTCAGACTACGAACAGAAATCCATAAATCGATTGAAAGATCAATCTATGAAAACCGTCCGCACCGGGAATTGAACCCGAAACATCTGTAATCGTAGCCAGCGACGAAACCAACTTAGCCACGGACACCGACAAATTACCTGGTGGATATCACAACATTAATTCAGTGACCTAGCGCCTTCTATAAACGAACAACTTATATTGGCCAATCTATAGTATGAAATTACATTAGACAAAGTGGTGTAATGACATGGGACAAAATGGTAGGTTAGGAAAATATACTTTGAAATGTTACAGAAAAAATGATGTAGACACAACGGTATCAACAAAATATGTTGTGATTAAAAAGATGAAGACAAAATGGCAAGGAGAATAATGTTTGTTGAAAATATCTTTAATTCAGCATTTCGTTTGTGCCGTTGTATCCACAGTATACACTATTTAAGAGATATTTGTGAAATAAACAAACTAAAAAGAAAAGAAATTGCAAACAAGAGGTACTTAAGATGACTTATTGTGAATTGGAAAAATTCACATTTGACCTTGGCAGGAACTGACTTATGCCGAAAATATCTGATCGCTCTACCGCTTCACAATATTTTATAAATAATCGAAAGTACACATTTAATATTATTATTTATTTGATAAATGAAAAATTAAAATACATGGCATTAAAGGTGACACCAATGTGCCATGCATTTATTTAAAAATTAATGTATTTAGGAATTCAATTTCAAATTTTGTATAATTAAAGAGATTTGTTTTTAGGGATTTAATGGTAAATAAAAGTGAAGTGGGTGGTTTATTCCGATATAAGTAGTATACAATCTGGGTATCAAATGTATAACGATTACATGGTTACGAAGAGGTGTCGAAGTTCAGAGCGCGACTACAGAATGCTGACTACATCAATCCTTCTTTATAAGACAAGGGACGCCGTTGCCGGGCGTTCACATTTATAATTAGTTACCTAGTATGCAATATTTGAGTAATATGATATTTGGCATAGTTTTATAGTTATGCTTGTGAATCATAAATGAGTAAATAATAGTATAGATGTACCAATTTAATTTGGCCGCTAGTGAGAGTGCCACTGTCACGTTAGGAATTTTGCCATACTCAACCAGAACTGAAATTTCAATAAATTCAAAACTGATGTTTTAGCGATGGTTGTTAAAAGTAGACAAGATATTTATTTTTCATAAAATGGTAATTAGAGAAATTTATTCTACATTGACAATTCTAGTTCCGAATTTGGCGGCAGTCAAGTAATGTTCGTAATACTATAATATGCAACATTTGAGTCATCTACATTGATAAGTTCTCACGTATAAATTTCTTTGAATAATTAATTAATACGCAATTAAATATTTAGAAGCAGTGGTGTATTCTATCACTGGTCAAATAACAGGAACGGGAGGAATAAAAAGGTCCGATTCGTGAAAATTTATCTGATCAAAGTGAATTATGTCCCGTTATTCATAATTTATTATCGCAGAAATAGTTCGACGGATGCCGAAGAAAAGATTTTTTTGTTCGAAACGCTTTTTTGTTATTTTTATCAAATTACGTTTATGCGCCGTCATCTGTCTCTTTATAAATGTTCAATGGAATGTTTCGTGGCCGTTAAGTCCTGCCTATAATCTAACTTAAAAGTTAACTCCAGTGAAAAATTGGTTTTATTTAAAAGTTAGTGCGGAAAAAAATGGCTCGTAAAATCGCGTTTGTTTTTTTGTGTCAATTACAATTTCACGGATGATTGTCTTTGCGCCAAACTCTCAATAATTAGGTCAGAGATTGGAATATTGGATGGGTTTTTTGTTTTCAGGAAAGGTTCAATTCAGGCCTATTACGCCGCTGCAGTCAACTGAGTGCTTGATTAAATTTAAGCAAATTGAATTTGGACTAATTACATGATATATTCGCAACAATTTACTGTATTAATTGAATGAAAGATAAATAATTCGCATTATACGTATGGTAACTGCTAATAGATGACTATAATTCTTTGTATCTCTTAATCTATTTTTGTTATGGTGAATTAATAAAAATGGTCAATTAATAATGTTTCGTGGGTAAATAATTGCCAAATAAATAAAGATTATTTGGTTTGATTATAATTTAAGATATCGCCTGAAGGTGCTTGATGGAATTTCAATATTAAATTTGAATTATTGAGATTTTGTACATTTCCATGTATTTCGTCACTAACAACCAGGGTTTCGCCTTTCGTCATCTTCAGGCATTCGAGCACACGAATGTTCGAATGCCTGAAGATGTCGACAGACGAAACCCGGGTCGTTAGTGACGAAATACATGGAAATGTACAAAATCTCAACAATTCACATTAAATAAAAATTAGATTAGGTTAAGTTCAATTAAAAAATCCAACCCTTTTATATTAATATCTGACCGTTTAATTTAGAAAGTATCTATTTAATATCAATTACTGATCATTTATTCGATTAACCAACCACGCGTATACTGATCATTTATCGAATTAGTTACTGACCATTTATTATTTCCTACTCACCAAAAACTTAAATATTTACTGACCCAATAAACGCAGGCCTATATTTTATGATACCAATGGTATTTTAGCTAATTGATGCAACCCTCGAAATTGAAATTGTTCAGGAGAAAGTAAAAACTGTTTTTATCGGAAAAATAATAGTTGCTTACATCAATTGGCCAAAACATAGTCGATATGTAGGGTTAATTGAAGTCTAATTTTTTTTTTAAATATCATAAATTATAATAATTTATCTACTATAAAACATGTGTTTAAATTTTGAAAGAAATATTCTAGGTTTAGTTTTTTTTATATTGTATGTATACATTTGTACTATTAGGAAACAATTACGTCATTTCAAATTTGGATTATTGAGATTTTGTACACTTCCATGTATTTTTTACTTTTTTTTTTAGTAAAAATGAATTGTGTTTTATTTTTTTAAATACTTTGCCTTTCGGCATCTTCAGACATTCGAGCACACGAATGAACTCGAAAACCCGGGTCGTTAGTGAAACAATACATGGAAGTGTACAAAATCTCAATAATCCAAATTTGATATTGAAATTTCATCAAGCACCCTCAGTTGATGTCTTAAATTACGTCATTGCTTTATATGTATATGTTAATCGATTCAGAATTTTTCTGTTATGATTTAGTAGGTACAATAAGTAATTACCCCTTCGACTAAATTCGAATATGTATGCTAACAGTTACACGTGACAAGAGAGACGAAACACGTGTCACAGACAGGAATACAACAAGTGGAATAAAATAGTCATGAATTTAATTTTAAATTAAAAATGAATTTCTGTAAAGTTATAGACGAATCCACCGAAAAAATATGTCATTTCTTTTTGTATGCTTGTACATTGACAGTATGGAAACGTTTTCTAATTTTTATTCAAAAATTCATTTTAGAAAACGGATTCGACTGAATCATATTACTTCTTGGTTCCATTGAACATGATTCTGAAATAGAATGATACGAATTCACCGTGTTGTATAACTATAACATATGTTAAATACTTTTATTATTTTGATTCGCATAAAAAGTAATGTAGTAGCCGAAAAATATTTTCATAATACAGAATAATTTGCGATAACTTGTCAATAACTTCGCACGGTTGCATAAACAGCCGTAGAATATTTTTACAGAGTTGGTTACAAACACGCCCTTATAAAAAGTGTTAACTTAAGCGATTTATTATTGTACCTGAAAAACCAGTGAAAATTTCATGAATATTAAAAAAATAACCAGATTTGAGTATAAATTACGTTCACACCGCCCGCCGAAATTGATTTATAATGTTTTGTCATAAAATTAGCATACTGCTTTGAAAAGGCAAATATATTATGCGGCGAGGGAAGGGAGCAGGCGCAGGGCAAAGGAAATCCTCCAGTGGGGCACTTAGTATTGACGTCACGCGTCGCCTTTTATCAAATTAGTTGGTTGACGCCGCCCTTCAGTGGTCGATTGCTTCTAACCAAAGTCGAAACCGCTTTCCTGGGAACTTGTTCGTGCTGAAGGGCCGCCGGTTAACTTTGCTCCTGTCAATATTATTCTCACGTGGGAATATATATACCTGTTTTGCTAGAATTAATGTCTTCGACGACAGTTTTGAGTTATTCGACCTCAAAAACATTTTATTACCCTACAATACCAATTTAAATAAATATAATATACCTGTATATATATATATTAAATATGAGAAAATAAAGATATTTTTCCTTGTTGACTACTATAGAAGTCTGTTTTCCCGACTTTTTTAAGCGATAAAACAGTAAACTCAATGAAGATTAGTTCGAGTTGTCACAACTAATGACTTTAAAAATAATATTATCAAAATCTAGCGTATTTTAATCAATCAAGCTTAATGACTGCGTTGGTTTAGCCATGAGCACTTTGCGCAGAGATCAACAAGACATAGTAAAGGTAGTAATATAAAGTAGTCAAATAGTGCATAAAAGAGGCTAACCAAGAACTTTACAGTTAGATAAAACTGTAGACGCCAGTTGTGTGTCCGGAACAATATGTTTTATTTAAAAATAGTACATACTTTAAATATCATGGGATCCAAGATAAAAATAAGTAAAACATTATACATGGTTGTTCTGGAGTATGATGTACTGAAATCTTGTTTTGTAAATCTGAAGACTTTTATTATATTATGCTGTCTCAAACTTGATTGGTAAAGCTAAAGAGAACAGGTACGGCGCTTGGAGTAGATAATATTCAACAATCAAAGGTTAACACCAGAAATTTTTTATGGAATATAATTTTTTATAATCAAGAAAATAAGTGTTCATAGTGATACTTATCGCAATGTAAGAAAATGTTTTTTTTTTTTAATGTTCATTTATCTAATAATATAATTTTGCGTTGGGAGGCGTATATAAATTATCAAGACATATTGTTTTGTATAAGCAATACTTATCTACTCTCATTGTGAATAATATACTGCGAGTTCAAATGATAGAAGGCACTTTATAAATGTTTCATATTTTTATGAAAAGTTGGCTTAAAAATTTACCATTTTTCACAAAGAATGAGATCTTTTAACGATAAGGGTAAACTCATAAATCTCCACGGCGTACAGAAAATATTTAGTTACAAGAAAAAAAAACGAATCGAATTTCGTTTCAACGAAAATGTAATAATATTTGATGGATAAAAAACAGACTACAGCAGTAAAACGCAGACTATGCGAAAACCTCTTCACCTCACTCCGATTCTTTTGTGAAATATTATTTCTTTTCCAAAGTTAATCTCGCAGCTGTTAAAATTCCATCGCAGTACTAAATTCTTATCTTTCCATTAGAAAATCGACTCTAGTACATAAAACTTTCTTTATGGTTTGCCCGCAGGCGGGAATAAAAATATATATCTAGAATTTCATATCGTCCGGAAGAAATAGATACGGCATCCCATACACTTTTCAATCCCTCGCTGTAATTAAGTGCAGCGGAGAATACGGAAATTATCTTTATGGCTATTAAAAAAACATTACTTGCCGCTGTCACATAAATAAACCGTACATTTTTTATACTGGTTGTATGCAGTGGAAGATTTTATTTTAATCGGCATCATTAAATATAATTATTTCACGACATAATCGCACTGCTGGTCACAATGTTTTCTCTAATATTATATAATTACGCAACGAGTTATTTATTTGATATTTTACTATTAAAATGAATACGTTTAATTTATTTCAGAAATAAAGAATGAATGAATTTATTTCGATAAGAATTATGTTATAAACTTGATGACATTTTTGGTTAAAAATAAACATATTTCCAACCTTAAAATAGAGCCTTACTAAATAAATCTAATGGTATTTAGTTCTACAAGTATTATAGGATTTGTTTGATAGCTATTTGTGTTTCGTGTCATCGTCAGAACTATAAAAGATACTTTTGTCTTACAATTATCTTTATCATAATATTTTTTTTTCTTTTTAGAAGGCACACATTAGGAGCGGAGATAGTATAAATAAATACACGGTATATGTATTTGAATCTACTGAATATCTGAGAAAAGGTAACGCATTTTACTTATTTTTTCAGTCAGAAGAAACTTTATTTTTGCTTGCAGTGTTACATAAAAACATCAATGTAATTTTGTTCATATGTTAATGTAAAACTTATCATTTTCCAGTTCTTTGAAGCATATTTTTACCAAATCGTAATGCTTTCAAGCGTAGCACGTGTGCTAAAATTGACAATATATCTTTTAATCTTTTGTCTAGAATACGGAATAGGTAACGACTACACGGGTAAGGCACTCGCTAACATTTAATTACAGAATGACGCCCGAGATTTGTAAAGAGTCGCTCACAGACGCGGATCGGGGGTTTTTGCACATCAGGATTGCCTTCAGTACAATGTGCAACCCTGGCCGGGAAATTCCATAATGATAAAATAGCGTGCTTGCACTCAGGAATGAATTTTTTATTTAATAATTTGAGCTGTTACACCAGTTCAACTGCGAGTGTTTTTGTCAATCATTTCAGAAACAAAGAATGATTAGCTGCGCTATTTAAATGACAATGAAAAATGGGAAAGAATGAAATTATACCCAGAAACACGAAATTATACAGAGCTATCATTTTTTATTCATTGCTTACATACATTTTAATAAACAAACACTGTTACCAAAATTAATTAGTTAAAGATATTTATAACAATAAGATAATGTTGGTAAAGTTCCATTATTATATGAAGGATAAAAAAAGAAATGTATGGTACAAGGTTGCAGTGTTTTTTTTATAATTTAAGTGATAAATTAAACGTTTCAGATCCAAAACTAAACAATAATAATCATAAGATTAATTTTTAAATATAACAATGAGACAGCTAAATACATGAATATTCTATATTTCGATTAATTGGTTATTCAGTTACTTGAATACTTCTAGTCTATAATAATATTTTACATAATAATCCTAAGATTCATTTTTAAATATAGGAAAGATACAGCTAAAAAACTTCAAAAGTAAATTTGTTGATTTATTGCTTATTCAGATAATTCCAATGTATAATAAGTCATTACATATTGTACATTGGAATTTGGAATATTTGATATAAAAACATTATTACTTTTATCAAATTGAAGTACATCTCAATTTAGACTTGGCAGCTCAGTTTTTTTTAATTCAAGGTAAAAAAATTAAAACTTCTTCATTTATCAACTTACCTATTCTTAATCATTGATAATATTCTACTTGCATATAGAATTGAGACTTTTTCAAATAATAAAACGCAAACATAACCTTAATATGAATATCAATTACTTTTATATAACGATACCTACCGCTCCCCTTTGAACAATGAAATTGATTGAGATAATGTTGTAGGGCATGCAAAATTTTTTTCTAATTAACGCAAGCAAATAAAGGCATTTACAAACCAAACAGTATTAGAGCAGACTCTTAAAACTTCTTGGCCATTCTAAAAGTGCACTCGGTACCCGAGTGATTTGTGGTGACACACGAAGCGCTCTGCACCGGTTCACTCTTCGCTAAATTGTTTCACTTCATTTGATAATACAGAGGAAGACGCCTACCCCCGCCCATTGCATTGTTGTTGCACACTGGTGGGCGGCGGATGGTAGGCGGCTGGCTAAGACAAATGAAGACGGATAGTGCCCGCCTCCTATTGCACCGCGGAAGAGATGCGGGCTATATTCTTCTCAGTGCGGGCCTTGTACTCTTATCCGGACATTATATCTTATATAGTTCAATTACCTTCTTATTATTGCAGTTAGCTTAATTAACTGAAAAACTGTGCACTTTAAAAACATAAATTGTAAAATATTACATATGGACTTATTCACACAGACTTACTACTCATGTAATATTCATTTATTATTTTCAACATTATATGACTTAAAAATCATTTAAAGATGGAATCAAATGAAAATTAAAAGATTCTGGTATTAAATAACTGATCATGTTTAACATCATTAGTTGGAGGTATGAGGTGCATGTGACTGATTTTGTACTCTGTAAATTAACTTAAGAAAAGTAATTTGAATATTTATTTGATATCAGTAAAGAAATTTTAATGAATTTGGTAAATCTAAATGATTCAAAATAAGTGCAAGTAATTTCTTAAATATCCTGGGAAAATGCACCTCTAATACATAAGAATATGTACTTTTTGACAATTTTCAGTCGGCTTACTTACTTTTTGTAGGAATTTTGATCTCATTACAAAACAGTTTTTTTTTTGGTTTTACCAAATCTTATTTATAAACGTTTCTGCAAAGCCAACTTCACACATTTTAAAACTGTTAGTTAGGTCAAATTCCTCAAATGGCTATGAAAAAATTCTATTAGATTATTATATTAAATTGATAATGGTGATATTTCTTGGGTTTAACTTTTTTAATTATTATATTTTTTCAAAATAAAAGATACTAATCGATTTACGATATTTAAGATGAGCTTCTAGTTGAGTAGGAACGCTGCATATAATCAATTTGAAATATGATTCTTAATTTCATAACGAATTTATGTTTTTCATCATAATAGGTTAATGTAGCACTAGTTCTTGTTATTTTAGGAGTAACGATCACACTAGAATTGGAAAGCATTCATGGAGGTAAAATATTTATATGTGTAAGAAAAAAAAGACATAAAATAAAGCGTCCGCTGATTTCCTATTCTAAAAACATTACTGGCAATAAAAAAGTATAATTTTCTTCTAACATGGCAGAAAAAATAAAACATTTGTAGTTGGCCACGTAATGGTTTTTATTCCGCAAAACTATTGAAATGATTTACGGCCGCAAATATCTGAATATCACGCCCCATACCTGGAGCTATTTTTTTATTATAATAACCATAAATCTAATACTTACAACTCGTATGCATTGTAGAGAAGTATTCTTTTTGTGGTACGGACTATGGATGGCGGGCTTTTGTCTTTGCAGAATGAATGCCAATAGAGAAAAACCATTGGAACAAAACCATTTAACGTATTTGTACTAACAAGATTTGAATTTGAGTTCCTTGTCTATTTTTAAAAGGACGAATTATTTTATGATATTTTATGTTTATCCCAAAATGGATAATTTTATCATATTTGTAAAGACATTGATGATCTGATCTTTTGTTTAAAATCATTTTGCTATATCCAAGCATTATTGTGGATAGATCTCAATATTCCAACTGATTTATTATTTACATTAGTTAAAAAAAAACATTATATTATCTTACTTAAGATAGACCATTATTCATTTAAACCGTGTATAGAACTTTCCTTTTTCGAAGCTCTTCAATACTCAATGTTCAGTCATGAAAAAATCACAGCTCAACACAGTTATTTTTTATTTTGAAAACAGCAGATGTTTTGGCTAATGCAGTTATATATATCCTTGGAAAAGTTTGCTACAACATTTCATTTTTGACATTTATAAAAATTGTTATCTTTCAATATTTAAAACTCAACACATCCAAAAAGTGGTTTATAACACTTCATCATAAAGACAAGAAAATTTTAAATCGACAATAATAATGAAAGTGTTGATAATATGACCGATAGTCTGCCTTCCATATATCTTGATAACGAGAGTTTTATTCACCAAGGTAATAGGTTTCTAGCACTGTCCGCACATGCCTTCCGAGGGCTGGTTTCAGATGCCTCTTGGATAAAAACATAAAACTACAACATGAAAAATGGGTCAAACAGGAATCTACTGTTATTAATCGAAATATATAAAGTAGATTTCAAATTTCGCCCATTTAACACAATAAAAAACAATTATACGATATGAAGACATTAGAAAAGTCATATCCGTCAAAAAAACTACTGTGTTGACAGTATTTTTCTTTCCACTGAAAACAAATTTTTTTTTTCAATATATAGTATAATAATAAAATAATACGCTTAAGAAAAACTTATTTCCTCTGTTACATATTTTATGCCACACGTGTATTTCCTATAAATCCTTGCCATTAAGTCAAAGTCAATACACGAAAAAGCCATACTGGCTTTCGAGAACTTTCACCTAAACTGTTTGTCACGACTGACTCACTCTGCCCGCGGTCCGACCATCGTCGGCAATTAATTCTTAAGCGGAAATGCCTTGTGCGATACGTTTAAATATTTCTTTGTTTTACAGCGCCTCGTGAAATATTAGTTCTATTGTCACCCAACTACAATGGTCAAACATATCTATGATAGTTTTAATACTTGGTTTTGAATTCAAATCAAATATCCCTTCTGTAAGGTGAGGTAGTGCATCCCTCGTTAACACGTTTTATTTACTTTTAACTATGGGCTTAGTGAATCCTTACAGCATTGGAATAAATACAAATGTTTTGACATGAAATAAGTTATGCAATTATTATATCAGAAAAAAAATTGGTTTATACTTTTTTAAATAAGAACTTCTGAAAAAAAAATAGCAGAAATCGGCAAAGAATATACTGAATAGATTCCATCTAAATCTATACAACTTTTAAAAAGCCTACAACTGTTATGTAAAAATATTGCTAAATCATAAAAAATAGGTATTTCTATTGCTATAACTATAATATTTGCATGCTACTTCCACAATACACAGAGATTATGACAAAATTATACACATTCTATATCCACAATTCCGTAGAATTTCACCATGTAAACGTTTTAACATACATCGTACGACTTTCTTCACACGTTCAAACTTATCAACGCTAGTATGTCTGAAAGAAAATTAGTTGGGTATAGTCAAGACTTATATCCATATTCATTCTAAAAGAAAATTCTCAAAACGTTTGCTATGTATTTTTGTAATGCATGTATATTTTGATAAAGTTAGGACCTCAACAATCAATACACTCCCAAGCCTACAACAATCTAAAGCATTACACATTAATATGACAATAAAAATTAAATAAAAATTCATTAAAAGATCATAAAGTAAGCGAAAAAGATGTCATTTTTTAATAGTGAAATCCAGTTACGTCTTCGCCATTCCATCACACTATTTATTATCAAACCGGAGATGACAACAATATATTATACAAGATAATGATTTTCGAAAAAAATATATGAGTAAGTAACAAGAGTTTTTGAATTACTTTGTTATTTATAAATACAGTGAACAACAATTCCCCGAATTTGAACTTTACGAAGCACTAGAATCGGTGCTCTTACAAATTGTTATTCCGAGAATAATTATCAAATAATAAATAAATAAAGATAAAAACTTCTTCACTTATTCTTTTTGACAGTGGAAATCGTTTGCCGCAGTATTTTAGTATACGAATGTAAAATTGCAGTTTGGCTGTCCAGTTTGTATTCCCCACAATAAATCCAAGTACGTAGAAACCTCAGAGTTGATCGCGTTGTACATTGTACATTATTATGTTATAATATGTTGAAAGTATTAAAGGTAAATCCTTGGTTGAAGTACCCTGCCTAACCAGACCTTCGTCTCATAATTTATTCCATAAACTATATTATTATTCCGGCCAAGTCCTCTGTATAAATCAATCTATAACAGAGGCTGTAAGTGAAACAAAGAACAGAGTCTGCGTTGGGAAGTGATGTAATTAGAGTTAGTAGACATTTATAATATCAGCCTATTGTTGAATTCGTCAGATTTTCTGCCACCTTTCTGTATAATTATACAAACCGAACACTTTTTATTGATTCAACTACTTTTACATCACAATGATAGTTTTAAACATCAAGCTAAGGTTAAAATTATGCTTGAACAAGTTGTTTCACATCAAACACGCTCGTTTCTAATGTGAATCATATGGCCTTGTCATCAAGTATCACACCGATTTTTTTTTATCTTGATCCGGCATTATATAAGTCGCTCAGTCTTTCTCATTGAATAAAATATAACGTTAAGCTAGGACAAGTATTAAGCTAATTGAGCTCTCTACCCGTTTTCAGATACCTATTGGGAAATACGAAAACATCCTAAACTTGTATACTTTTTGGATACAAATAGAGCGGTTCTAGGAAAAAACCGGACGCGGTAAAAAGCGGACATGGAAAAAAACGGATATGAAAAAAAGTGGACGCGGAAAAAACTGCACACGGAAAGAACCGCATACAGAGTACGCGTAATAATAATAATCTATATAAATGTCTCAATACACTTTATCCACAACTCAACACTTTCAAATAAAGATAGAACGCTACAAATGAATCTGTCGTCGTCAGACGTTCTGAGTTTCTTAAAATTATTTTTTCACGTTATTTAAAATAAAAAATCTGATTTTAACATTTTTTCAAGGTGAAAAACTCATGAAACAATAAGTCTTTTAAATGTGAATACTTCTTTTTCTACACTATGTGCTTTTTTCCTGTACGGTTTTATCCGTTCACCAAATAGACCATATCGACCATTTACTTACAGTGCCGTCTATATTCAATATACGTTCCATATTATTTATATAATTTGTCTACCATAGTATTTTAATTAAATTAAAATAAAAAAAGTAATTAAAGTAATTCACAATCATGGCAACTTTGCTAGGGAACATGATTTTTGGAAGTGGCAATAAATTAAAGTATTTTAGAATGGTTTGCGATAGTTCCATACTGAACTTAACACAAATGCTATTTTTTACATTATCAAACATTTGAAATTTTTTGATTAGAGGTGTTTGTATTATTACAAAGATACAAAATTAATATGAATCAATGTTTATTTTATGAAAAGGCATGCGCATATTAATAAATAAAAATATGCATTGCCTCACCATAAAGCATGTATGTTTTTATCAACCTATACGCGTGTATTTCTTAACTGATATACTATAAAATATATCACACATAGCAATGTAACATTAACTTTTTCTGCAGTAAATGGAAAGTGGACGGGATTTTTGATAATTCAATTTTTTTGTTTATTGTTGTTATTTCAGCTTAAAAAATTTATGCAACGAACATAAAAATAGACATAAGTAATAACTCAAAAACACTAATATCATTTTTATTGCAGTTTTACTTGCTATGTGAATCCTTGATAAATATTTCATATCGCGCAGATGGAAATAAAATAAAATAATTTTATCTATGTTTTATTCCTATAATTTCCACCGTAAATGGTTCATGAAACTATTTTGAGTAAATTCAATAAACACCAGCTTCGTTCAACTGAAAATCGCTACGATTTTTTCATTGGACTTATCCAGACTGTTTTTTAAACGAAGGCATACCTTGCGTACAGAATTCTATTTGGCCGCTTTCGTCATGTCCATGTTCCACATAATTGATTTTGTGGATTAAATCATACGACCAGCCGCCTCCTGCGGCTTAAGCGAGCGTTTCAAACTGACAAGTTATTTCCACTTTTCAGTTAGATACGCTCAGAGTGGATTTGTATTCAAATGAAGAGCGATTTTATTTCCTCTACGTAAAATGACACGATAAGATTTTACGTTCGTCAAATTAACAATTGTTAATTATTTAAATTAACAATAGCTGTTAATGATGGTGAATATATTATTCCGTAATAATTTAATTATTCTCTAATAATACCACTAACAACAATCCTAAATGTGTAAACTTGATTAAAACGTATTTGGGAATTGTAATCACAAATCATATTGGCCCATTCTACTTGAATGTAAAATCAATTTTCCAAATACACACATATTTTGATTAACACGGTTAATTCGATCCTCATTAATGGCGCTTAATTCTATATTATTTTTAATTATTGTGTCTATAATTTAATGTAAAATGGAAAAAATGGTCTGCTTAAAAAAAATACTATGTAATATAATATCATTTGTATACCAGTAATTTGCATTATATAGTAGGTTGCTGTTATTTATCATAATTTTTACATCATCAAAGATTCTAGACTGCTTTATTTGTAATTGTGAAATGTTTAGTATTTTATTATGTTGCTTGTTTCTGTAAAATAGAACTTATGGAAAAAATAATGAAATATAGAGTACTTAGGTTTGGTATATCGTATGGATCGATTTTCTTGTGGTAGATATGAGACATATATCTGCATTTAAGAAATATGTGAGAAAACTTTCAATATCATACAGCGTTTTCCATTAAATCTAATATGAATCATGGAGCGCTAGAAAGCACTTTAGAAGCTTTTTCAAGTTTTGGGTAAACAACGAAAAACTGATTTGAATATAGTATAACAAAAATCCAGTGGTATTTTTTTCTCAGATCTTAGATTCATTACTACTTTTATATTGCACATTGTATGAATTATTATACTTGATTTTAGGATATAATTTTGAAACTGAGTTATCAAACGAAGCGGTTTTGTTTAAATATTCTAAATATTTACTGACTAAATAAAGCACAACCTACACTTCTTATCTGGCTATAAATCGATCAATATTTACATAACAAATAAGATAGCATACGTTGGTAATTTTCATAAAAAATTATCCAGAATGGTTTCATTGAACTCGATGATCGATATTATTTTCCCATTAAGGATTCTCAATATTTATTTTAGACTATTGTAAACCTCAATACAATATCGTTAGTAACACTTTTTTTTACATTAAATGGCATCGTAGAATCGTACATTTTTTATGGTTCAGGTTTTAAGATTACAAAAATTTATTTAAAAAATGTAATCAAGTCAAAAGGTCTGATAACATAAGCTTTGGCATCTAAGCATATTATTATATTGGTGAGTAAATAGCATACTTCTAAGAAAACGGGATTACAGAAGGACATTGCAATCAGGTAACTTGTTATTTTCAAATCAGCCCTATTTCCCATCGAATCTTACATTGAAATCTTACAAGAGTCGGAACAAAATCAAATCTGCAAGACACCTTTCTAGGAGAGTTTCCGGTGGCTTTGCAAAGGAATTACCGCATCACAGAATGTGGGTACTGACAGTGTGTTTATGAACTCAGCTATCTTTCATATGAACATGAAAAACAATAATATTAATCGAAAATAAATATATTCCACACAAAATTTAAATAATTTGTCAAAAAGCATGATCAATTTGTGTCATATATGTAAATTTTAATAACCCATTGAAAAGAAATAAACCATTTGTAGCTTGGTAATAAATTTATAACACGTTAATGGTGGACATCATGAATATTATTTAATTCTATTCGATTTTTAAGAATATTTTTTTTTTTTATTCATTCACAATAAAAAATTTATATTAATATTATAAGTTTGGGTTTTAGCACTGAATAACAGTTCCAGAAAGAAATTGAAATGCATCGTAATAATATAATTTTTATGAAATCTTGAGCCTTAGTGAATATTTTAATTTAAGAATGATTTGCTATTAACTCAAATGGTGAAAACTGATTCTTGGAGTAACAGTACAAAAAAAAAAACAACTTACGTCACACTATCTTTAAATATAATCATTTATTTATTAACCCAATAAGTGAGTACATATAAATAATAGCCATATTCTAAGCGTTCATAATGGTTGATTAAGAATGGGGAGTCTTTGTGATCCACCTATAACCTGGTGTACTGTGAAAAAAACCAATTTTCCAGTAAAAAGAAAGGGATCGTTGGTGCTCTTGCAATCAAAATAAAGATATAAAACTCCAATGAGCATAATGTTGGCATCCTTTTTGACGCCTGATTCGCACAAAGAAAAACTGAGCTGGCGGTACAAAGGGGTGAATTTCTAAACGTGTGTCTACGTTTTCAGTCATTCAAACACAAGATTGCGTTTGAGTCAAAATCAAATATTTATACAGAGATAGCTTTAATTCTAAATACTTTTGTGCTTCAATTTATATAAAAATAGTAATCAATAACCACAATTTTTTTGATGCAGAGAGTTAGTAAAACACTGATACAATTCATTTAATTAATCCGCTAATCGCTAACGTTTACGATTTAATTTATCTTATTAATATATATGCAACAACATATTTTATCATTATTTCCTTTTACTAAAAGAATTATCAATACCGCAGCTTAATGTGCAACAGTGTTATAGCAAAAAAACATTGGTGTTGGTACAAAACCTAATAAAAATTAAAAGTCACAATTAATTTTACTATCAAATTTGGATGATTGAGATTTTGTACACTTCCATGTATTTTGTCACTAACGACCCGGGTTTCGCCTTTCGGCATCTTCAGGCATTCGAGCACACGAATGGACTCAAACTGACTCGATTCCATTCGTGTGCTCGAATGCCTGAAAATGCCGAAAGGCGAAACCCGGGTCGTTAGTGACAAAATACATGGAAGTGTACAAAATCTCAATAATCCAAATTTGATATTGAAATTCCATCAAGCACCCTCAGTCGATGTCTTAAATTAATTTTACTATTATTAGTTCGAAGAAATAACTTTTTTATTTATTAGAGGCTGTAATCTGTAATTGAAATACAATGACAAATTCAGACCGACAAAAAGATGAATTACCAATAATTTTTATTGTATGCGAAGGTTTTCGTGAAGCAGTTTTTTTTTTGCTGAAATTTTTTTTTAACATTTCACGGAAATGTCTTTTTTATCTCCATATTTTATTCAGTTAAATCGATTAATCGGTATATTTTATTGTCCCTAATTATCAATAACTCTATGTTGAAATAAAATATAAGTTTATTATTTATGACTCAAATTAAAATAAGTAATCTTATAATCTTTCATTGATTACGTTGTAATTTTTGTAAAATATGTTCGAGATTTCCTTCTCATCCCTAGCAAATAATAAAATAGTTTCATAATTATAATTATCAAAAAAATACAGAATCATATGCGCATGCATTACTATCATCTCTAAGTAAACTACGATGATTTTAGATTTATCAAGTAGATCGAAAAGATGATAGCATTAAGTGTTTAGGAAAAACTGTGAATTTGAAATAATACTCGGCTTTAGTCTGAAAGGTATAGTAGAGCGACAGTAGATAATATTTAATACAGGGCGTTGGTATTTAGAGATATAATTGTAACTGCTTGGATTTGAACGCAATTATTTAAAACTAAAATACAAATTTAGTTTTTCTTCAGTTAACACTATTAGATAGAACAATATTTTGATAAAATCAGGATTGCAGAAGACTCTATGAAAATATTGTGTCCGTCCACATAGTGTTTGTATTACGATTTTGCAAGATGGGTGTGTGTTTAAGCCCCAACAATACACGCTTTTGTACTTTACGTGTGATGACGACATAATATCCCTTGGCCTTTATAAATATTGCCCGAAATGCCAGTGTTCGAAAAACGGTATAGATAAAGCTTTTATTACATACACCTAGGCCTTGCTGCATATTTTATTGGAGCTACGTTACTTTGCGGTATGAGCTGTGCTTATATAAATTCATATAATATTAATATGTACTCATAGGTTTAATTTCTACAATGTTAATTATTGTAAATGTTATTCAATCAGGTGGAATAACTAAGTTATCAATTTTTAATTTAATTTTAAATTATTCAATCAGGTTTTTTTCTTAATAATAAATTTAATTTTTGTAGCACGAAATGAATAGTTACTGTTATTTTCAACTTTTTCCGATAATTTTCAATTTGAAATTTAAAAAAAAAAATAATATGACCTATAATTTAATGATATTTAACAGAATTTGGCGTCAGCTTGTTTTTAAATATTGATGGAAAATTTTTGTAATAAATTAATAATTTTCAATTACAGTTTTTGATATGAATGTAACAGAATTTTTCTCAATTTTTCAAAGATCCTAACTTTTTACTATATTATCGAAAAAACTCCACATTGGTGGTTTAGTATATTTTTCACTTTCAATCAAAGAAACTGTCTTTGCTGTAGTCTTTCTGGTCAGATGTTATAGAAATATTTAAAAATAAATGCATTTTTCCTGTTAATTATTGTTGAAGTTACTCATATTCATTTGACACTGGTTTTATTTTGATTATTGATATATACACAAAATTAAATTAACGACAAACAAGATAAATTATTATTCTCGAAATATTTCTAAAGAATGGAATTCTTGAACTCGGTAGTCGAAATAAGGCAAAATCTTTCTAATAGCTAGCTCATCTAGCTACACTATTTACAACATTAAGTAACACTTCAGTATAAAAAATACAATTTGTAAAATATAACAGCTTTTTAAACGCAACAAATATAAAATAGTGTTGTTAGGTTGGCACATTGCATGGTATTTACTAAATTTAGGTCACTGAAACACTTGCCAATATTTTACGATTTGTTTACCCAACATAACTTATTCAATGAAGGTAAGTAGCTTAAAATTTTACGTTTAAACAGAATTGCTCATTAATATTTTTTATAATATTTAATTATATATACTGAAGGTATATAAAACGATAATAATGATGAGATATTTACGGAAAACATAAATACAAGTAAAGAGCAGTAAGCAAATCAATATAATATCAAGACAAAAGCCAAATCGAGTTTTTTTCATAAACAACATATTTGTAATAAATATATCGTCGTTGCTCTGAAAGAAGACACTAACTGAAAACTACTATTTTTGAGTATCTGTACTTTGGAGTTTTTCGAATGTTTGAAATGCAATACCTTTTTTATTTATTTTGTACAAAACCGCTTTTAAGTAAAAATATAATTTATAAAAAATAGTGTGTTCTTTCATATGGGAGAGTTTGCAATAAGAAACGTTTTGATATGATTTAATCAATATGTCATGATTTCAATTTAATGTTTTCATCCAGAACAGTGACGATATATTTATACATATCAAATGTAAGTATACTATTATGTTTTCGGTCATATATTGGAGTGTCAATGGTAAATTACCAATCTACAGGTAACTGAAATGATGCTACATTAAAATCTCTAGTATGTTATCGTTTTTACTTTTACTTCTTTAC